>VZTJ01003820.1:63849-172866 GCA_013397795.1 Orthonyx spaldingii
CAGCAGGGAGGGAGGGAGGGAGGGAGGGAGGGAGGGAGGAACTACTTGACTACTTCCACAAAAATGTATATACCTTAGTACATGCAAATGATCATCTAACACAGCAGGATAATGACCATGTCCATCTCGTTTCCAAAGGCTTTTCTGCCAGAACAAACCTGGCTTATTCCAATAACACAAGACTGTAGAAAACAAAGAGTATAGGAATAAATCATAGGGATATAGCTGTGAACAGGAGAGTTCTAGGCACTAGTATGTCTGTGTGGACACAGCAGCATGTCTAACATACTTGGCTTCCAAGACATTGGGAAGGTTTGCTCAGATTTTTTTTTTCACTGCCCAAATGCAGCAGTGCTGCCGTAATCCCAGTCAGCCAGGTGGCACAGAGCCCAGTATCATACCACGTGAATATATACAAGGAATAGGTGTTAATTGGTCAGATACTGAAACTCAAACCTGACAAAATATGTACATCCTCTCTGTTTATCTCTGCTGTTCTGTCTGCTTTCATTCTGTGTTCTCTATCTGTCCCGTGAATGATCGAGATGACAGTGAACAAAGAAGGATGAGAGACCCAAGGTCTGTGTTTACCAGACACAGGCTGAAAGACTTGCTGCTCTTGTAGGAAGAAACTCTGACATCTACTCTTGCCATTGGGCAGATCAACCTGCCAGCTTCACATTTGTGACACTAACATTCTCCCAACTTCACCTCTCAGAAAAATGAAGAATAGATGCACCAAAAATTTCTTAGAAACATTTCCATAACTTTTTCGTTTGTTGGGTTTTGGGTTTGTTTTTGGGTTGTTTTGTTTGTTGATTTTTTTTGGTTTTTTTTGTAGGCAGACTGAGGAGTGCTGAAGAACAGCAAGCTATGGAGTTGCTAATACATTTGTCTGAAACATGTATGTATAGCTGGGCTCATGCCGGACAAAGTAAAAGTTTCACACAAATCAATAAAAAATTATTTTCACCTGTCTCACTACGGTATGCTTATGCTTCAAATCCTGACAGGCTGAGATGTTTCCCCAGTACAGTTTTTGGAGTTTGAAGCCTCCACACACATGGCCTCTGAGAATTTTGTTCTGGCAATTCCTGTCCAGCCACCTCTGCTGATGTGAAGTTCAGAACTGTTGCTAAGTGGCAATTCTACTGGAAAGCAAAGATGTATCTGTGCTGGAAGACCTTAAATCCTCCAAAAATAAAAAATGCAGTGAAATGACCTTTTCTTCTGTTTGTTCTGTTGTAGCAGTGTGTTCATGTAGTGATTTTCAGGCCTTGTAGCTGACTATTTCTGCAGGACATTGGCATTCACCGCCTTCTTTGTTTCTGCATGAATATGTAAAAACAAAAGTGTCATGTTGTTTGAACAGATTTCTGGCCAGTCTTAATTTATAATTGGAGTGTGTGCACATAGTTGGCTATTTCAAAGTATCAGTCTCCAAAAACGTTTGCTTTGCTTAGTTAAGAGGCAAAAAAAAGAGTTGATGAGGCTAATTCTTGGAGGCTGGAATTATCATATCAAACAGTGTCCTAAACTTGGGACATGCCAGTGTCTCTTCATCTGGTTTGTGCTTTTGGAACAAACAGTGCATGACTTAGACTCAGTTTTCATACACATCACAAACTCCAGCCAAAGGGAAAAATAAAAAGAAAACCCTACATTGTTATGACATGGCTATAAATACAGACATTGAATTATAACAGTAAAATATGTTATGCAAATTGCAGATAATTTTAAAATAGCCCAATCTGACTGCCTACAGAGTGTAGAATTTTATAGTGTTGTTCAAACTCTTAATTTTTTACGCCTTCCAGCCATTTCTATTACTCCAAGCTTTAAGTTCTAACAGCCATTGAAAAGGATTTACAGTGCCATGTAAGAAAAGAAGTGGGCAGATCTGCAAAGCATTTTGAGTTACTTGTTTGCTTCAGGTGGGTAACTAGTGATTGCTCCTTCTTCTGCACACTGAGCTTTTTACTGAGCTTGTGGTATCTCCTCTTTTCTGTGATGTTAGACAGAGAGATTTACAAAGATGCCATTTGGCAGGGTATTTTAGAGAGGTTTGTTATGAGTGTTTTTTGAGTGTGAGGCATCACAAGTGGTTTTAGCCTCCCAGCTGTGTTTCTCAGCATATGGGGCTGGCAAAAGCTGCATGTGATGTGACAGCACGGAATTAAATTTGAAACAACACTTAAAGAAAAAATTTGAAGATGAAAACAAGGTCACTGTCCATCTGATGGAAATCACACAGAGTAAACAAATTCAGTGAGAGGTCAATGAATTCTGGTTAAGGAAGAAAACCCAAGATCTTTGGACTGGCAAGATACAGTGCCTAGAAGCCATTTAAAGGCACCACACTATTTGTTACTGCCCTTTTTGGGCTGTGACTGCTTTCTACTCACATAACATACATCTTACAAGGAGATTTTTCTGATTTGGGGGATATCTACCTATTAGAAAAATGCTCCATCCTTCCCTTTACCATCACAAAAATGTGGCCAAGGCAAAGTTAATTTCAATGTATCAAGAGTTTCAAAGACACAGGCTGGATGGGGAGAGAGAAAGGAGATGAAAAAGAGTATATTAAAATGTTTTTGGGAACCAGCCAGGGAGCAATGCCAACCTCTGATTGTAAAGCTAAAATATATTTGTCTTAGGGGGTTTTCTTGTCTCCCTGTTTCTGTGTGGAGTGTCAGGCTGACTTCATATGGGAAAATCTCAGTTTGGGATGAACTGGAATCTTGGCAGTCCATGGAATGACTTTTGCCTCTGTCTTCACCTGCATGTCCCCAGTGGGCCCACATCCTGTTGCAGTCAACTTCTTTGGGCATAATGGACTCTCTTTCCTACGTTCAATAGCCAGACTTGGCACAGTCTGTTTACACTGTTCCTTAGAGCCTGGAGCACTCTTACTGATAAACATGCACGTCGCCACAGGCACGGTCATGTTCCTGTATTAAAAACGATCTTTCACATGAGCCTTGCTCGTGCAAAGGCTTTTCAACCACATGTTTGTATCCACACCTCATGCCCTGCCCAAATAAGTTTGTCACAGGATCTCTTTTGGCCACCTCTCCTGCAGCATAATGAAAGGATTTCTCTGGAGCTTGTTTACTAAGAAGTGACTGGTTGCTGGAGCTGGGCAAAAAGGAGAGACTACGCTGGCTCACAAGGAATAACCAATGTATTTCCTTTATTCTGCTGTGGTTTCCTACCCATTCTTGCTCCCCGTCCATCCAACAACTGTGTTTCAAAATATTCAAATTCTGCCCCTAACCTTTTATTTTACATCTTACTGCTAGGACTAACAATTCCCTGAAAATAAACAGATAGGCAAATGACACAGCTGGTACATACAGCACAGTGATGTGTGAGTGTATTTGTTAGTAGCTGGACTAGGACTGTTTACAAGACACACTTTGTTTGATGATACAGTGCTTAAATATGATTCTTTCCAGCATGCTCTCCAGACAGAATTGCTACTAGATACACTACCTTCTCTCTTAATTTAGTTGAAGACACATGAGAACTTAAAAGCCAGGGATCACAGCACAGCACCAGATGACCAGTTCAGAAAGTTCCTCTCTGTTTATTGCTAGATTTCAAACACTTGCATTGTTTTTCTCTTGTTCTTTTTGTCTAACAGTGAATGCTCTCAGGTTAGATGAGGCATGATAGTTTCCAGACTTGGTATCACTCATTCTGTATATGCAATAAGCGGTGTATTATGTTGATATAAACAGCTCCCAAAACTGGCATGCTAATGTTTCTTGCATAATTTTTCCAAATGGAAACTACTTGCCCAGTGAGTCACTGTGTGTTCTCTTCCTCCTTCAGATGATTCTTCTTGAGAACCTCCATGCCCTGATGTTCTACCACAAGAATGGTTCTCTTTTTTCATTTCTCTGTAGGATGTCCAGTTAGGACATGCTTTTACTTCCCGTCTCCCCCACCCCTACCCCTCCCAATTTCACTGCAAGGCTGCATGTATTTTCTTTTTCCATTACCAAAACCATTGTTTTCCAATTCTTCAATCACAGATTTAGTGCTGAGATATATATTATGAGGACTTGTCCTGGGTTACATATTTCCCTGCTCCTGCAAGTACAATAGGTGCTTCACATGGCAGAGATGTGCATTTTCATTCCAGTCTTGCCCACAGCAACTTCTTCAGACTTCACATTTTATTCAGGAGAAGAGGGGAAATACAGAGACTTGGTAAAGTACTCAGCCTTCTGAAGCAGAAGCAGGTAACAAACTCCACTACATCTCAAGATAGAAAGAGTTTATTATTCTTCAGTGTATTAAACCCCATATTTAAGACAGCTATCTGTTGCCTAAGAGAGCTGAAACTCTGGTAGTGCCTGAGATCTTTAATCTACTCCTTTGCAATTTTCTTGTTTTAATTATGTTTGAAATAAAGGAAATAACTTCCACGGTGACTCTTGGGACAAGTTTTCACTGAAAGGATGCAAAAAGAGCAAATAGTTGACAAGAGCAGTGACAAGACATCCAGATTATACTGTCAGGGGTAACTTGCTCCATGATACTGGTTATGTGTCAGCTTATTACCCCTTGATGGAAGTTTTAAAAATACTTTAAAAACTGTTCAGTTGTTTAAAATCTGAAGGATTTTTCTCTTTTCAACAGTGCTGGATGTAACACCAAATAAAGATGTACATGCAGAAGATGGCAAGAAAGCAGCACAAGGTCTATGGTTATTTATTTTAATCTGCTCTTAAGATTAAAATCTTTTATTTCCCTGATTGGTCATCCACTGAATCAATAAAATTAAGTAAAACTTTTAAAAAGCAATCATTTGTGACTTCTTTCAAGGTACTGTTTTGCTTAATTTTTTTTTCTTTTACGAAAAACACATTTATTTAATTCCTTTTTTTCCCTCAGATATCTGTGATATCATCTGCCTGACTCATCTAGACTGCAGTACCTAGCCCTAGGCAGCTTTTCCCAAAGCATTTTTTAGCCCCTACTCTGAGAGCAAGACTGACATCAGTGGCCCAGTTTGAGGCCGGACCTTCACAAGACATGTGGTAAAATGTGGCAGGCAGTCTTGACTATCAGCCCTGAATGTCAGCCTTGAAGGACAGGTTTGGCCAAAGATCCAAGTTCAGGCAAATGGCTTTTCGTATCTTCAAGTGGCAAAAAGAGGGAATGCAGAGTCTTTACCCTGGATCCCAACCAACACCTGCACTGGGCTGGGATGGCAGCAAGGCAGACTGTCAACAGGACAGCACAGGGAGGTGCTGAGAGAGAAAGAGTTAGCATATCCTCTAAGTGGGAGTTTGTTTGCTGGTTTGACGTTGCTTATCTACGTGTGCACTGCCTGACACCTGCTCCCACAAGTCCAGCACACTACGGTATAGTAAACATGCAACAAACCCTTGTTCTGAAAAGCATCAGAGGGTAAAATGCTCAGTGTCCCCTCCAAGCACAATGCTATCATGAACTTAGAGCATCTGCTTTTGACACTGAAGAGATCAGGCTTTCAGCAGCTGTGGATACAGGCAAGTAAAAGGAGCGCTGTGGTCTTCAGGACCTTGCAGCTTCCCTGTTCCTCACCAAAGACAGACCTTAGAGCACCGCCCTTCAGCATCACTGAGCTGGCACAGGGAGTTGAGGGGATTACCCTTTCCTACCTCGGCTCATGGAAACCCTGCTGCTTTGACTTGCAGCTCCCAAAATTCTGAATCATGCAAACACTTGTCAGCCAGTTGCTGCTGAAAAGACCTAGCAAAGTGGCAGCTTCAGATTCAAATGCAAATGCTGCTGGAGAGCATCTGAAACAAAAATCGTATTCAAAAGTTGAAGGTCCTTTTTTTAGTCAAAAACCTTGAGCTTCCTCAAAGCAAGCATGCAAGAGGTGGCTATAGCACCAGTTGTAGATAAAATACCTGCTTTCTGCAAAGCTGTCTGTAGGATCTGCATGCCCCATCAGACTAATTTTGGTGCTAGAGGAAGAGGAAGGCTAGGGACATTGCTCAGTCTGCTGCTCTCAGGGGAATCCTGCAACAGAGAGGTTGCTATAATAACCACTTCACTGTTCTGTGCCAGTCTTGTTATCTGTTCTTGTTAAAGCCTTTATTATTCATGGGTGCAAAAATCTAATCATTAAAGCAGCATAAATATTCATACCATGTGCATTTCATTTAGCTGCTTGGCAAAAATTCTCTGGAGTACAAGAGTTCTGAGGAAACCTGGCTAATGAGACCAGAGCACAGGCAGTATGCATGAGTTTTCCTTTCTTTTTACCTGCAAATACATGCAGAATAACTAATCAAATAAACAACCACAGAAGAGGCACACATTCACCTGGAAGGATCATACGCACACTTGCTTCTGTGTCGAGGGAAATGCAAGGTCTTTTGTAATGCAATTATGTGCAAGAACCAGGATATTGTAATACTGAAGTAGAAAGCATGATAACCATCACTGCATGGGTTTATCCGGCTTTGCCTTACATTTAATGTCTAACCATTAACATCGTGCATGGTCCACACTCTTGTTCAATCCTTTTTTAAGGTAGAACTGCCATTCTTCTCTCTGCAGCTGTGCTAAATCAAAATGTAGCCGTGCCCTGCCCTGTGAAAGTCACTATATCAACACTCTTCACTCCTGCTCCAGCTTCCAGATCTTTTTGATAGCAGAGATAAAACAACAAGAAGTTACTCCCAAAACAAATTCTGAAAACTACCATTAAAACATCTGCTACACAGAGTACTCAGCAGCTGGGGGAGACCTTTCATGAGGACCTGGTTCCTCAAAATCCTGAGCTGCCAGCTCCACATGCAGCAGCTCCAGGAGAAGCTTTGCAGAGTGCACGACTTCCAAGTCATTCCTGTTTTAGAATAGCAAGGTGAGGTGTTATTTCTAAATGCTAGTGAATTTTCAAAACTGAGCAATGTTGGCCTGATTCAGTGGTAAACCTTTCCTTGACTTCTGCAAGCACAGACCAGAGAACTACTTCCAGAGAACACAATTAGGCACTTTCCAGGTTTTCTGTTTCACTTTTTATAAATTTCCACAAATAAGCAAGACTTCTACTCACAGGCAGTTTACACCAGTAACCACTTTTCGGGCTTAAAGTCTGCTGTATACTTCCCACTGCTGTTCAGCCATCTGTGACTGAATGAGCTCTTTCTTCCCCACCCTTTCTCCACCCTCATTGTAGCAACAGAAGCATTGGGATACACACAGTGCTATGTAATGCACAGCATGCCAAGTTTCCACTGAAGCATTCACACCCAGCCAAGGGCTTGATTCTTCTGACCCTCCTCAGGCAAGGATAGTTGCTGCAAGACCACAGCTTGTCATTTGCAATATGTAACACTCCATTTATTCCCAATATAATGGAGTATGAATGGGTTGGGACTTCAGTATCACATCAGGGTTGCCATCTTAGGCCTAAAGATGCTTTGCTTCTGCTCTGTTCAGATTCTAGACTCCTTATTCCTTTGTTCAGCTATAGGTAAAGTGGCAGTGAGGAGAGAAAAAAACAAAGCTTCATAAACTTCTTGGACTAGTGGTCAGTGATTAGTCAAGCAGTTAGTTGAGACACCCTAACTTACATTAAAAGAAAGCAAAAGGCACAATTGGTTCTCAGCAGAACAAGAATCAGAGGGATACTTATACCTTCTGTATCCTATTGATTCACTTGACCTTTCCTTTTACAAATACCATCCAGACAAAAACTTCAGTATTGCCGACAGCGTTCTGACTGTGGATGGATAAATATGTTTAAATGTTAAAATTAGTACTGGAAAGTATATATTGCTAAGTGGGCAAATCCCACAAAATAGCACATAGGGAGAGCAGGCTTTGAGCATGAGGACTGAGAGGCTGGCTGTGTCCAAGAACTGTGACTCTGGAGATTGCATAAACAGCAGGCGGTACCTTCCATCCTTCCTTGACTTCAGAGACATATTACAAGGTGGAGACGCACCTAGAAATCACTCTGTACTCTTGATCTTGAATGCACTGTATGCATTCATAAAGTGCTAGGTGAAACAGAAAATTCTTTTTTCCCTCCAAGCACACATCTTGCTTGCCACCCTGCAATTTCTCATACTTATACTCCTCCTCGTGTAATCAAATGACATGAGAACTTGCTTGAAGAACCAATACAGGAAAAACGAGTGTTTCAAGATGTGCTGGTGGCTGCAAGAGTTATCTTGTGGTTTGAATTCTTCCAAATGAAATATGACTGACAGTATTAGTTAGCTAACAGATTTATCTGGGGGGAGGGAACCAACAGGAAACCTACTTAGCACAACATTTTTTGCAGTATCTCTCCTTTTTGAATTTTCCTTAGAGGTTACTTTCTCATCTAACAAAGACTTTGCTTTGAAAGCTTCTATGTGGCCTAAGGGAAAATTTTAACTAAAATTCAAAATAGTGGTATTTCAGCTTGTTTGATTAGCAGAAGCAAATCAAATGTGCTGAAAGCAAACACAAATAGCCATGTATAAGAGATGTCTGCACTGCAGCCTTTACAGTGAAGAGTGAGTCTTGTTTTGGGCTCTTATGCATACACCTGTAATATTAAGTTGAATCAGGTTTTAAACGAAACTTCCCAGTCAGGGCAAATGCTAATAAAAATAAGAGTTATGAGGAAGGCGGCACTTTTCATTCCTGTGCTGTTAAAGTCTGTAAAAAATTTAACCATCCCAGTTGGTTACCACATCTCTAACCTGTATAAATCAAAGCTTTGTTTTAAATGAATAAAACCACTTTGGCACACAACCATATTATAGCAGTATGATGCATGCCTGAATATTCCTAAGAATGCCCTCAGAGGTACTCTGTGAGCAGAAATATTCTGCAGAAGGGAAGATGAGGGAGTACACAGGCCCATTGTGCACACTAAGGCAGAAAAATTAAATCAAGTACCATTCTCAGCAAAGGCAGAGTGTCTTCTGAGCAAAGGCTATTAAGTGTGTCACACTGCAGGATATTTTCTGGACATGGCTATTATGTTAAAACATACTGAACATGTGTCACTTATAACCCTGCCCTGGTTGTAACATCACAGCTCCACAGGAAAAAAAAATCTGGTGCATCAATTCTTTGTATCAAATACATACACTTCTCACCAAGCTGTCACTTCTCATTTTTAAAGAAGGTTAGAGCAAGTTATAATTAATACTTGCTGCCCTGTCAACTAATTAAATATAATAAAAAGCTTTCTGTGAGTTTAATGGTAACATAGTGTAATTACAGCAGTTTTGAATGCACAGTGCATGTACTACAGGTTTTGGTACTTGCTCCCGACCTTTTATGACCTAAATTCTCAGGTTCAACCTAACACATGAGCAGGCACTGCCAAAGACGACTGTTTCAAACCTAAACACAAGTCAACACCAATGCAGTCCTGTACTTTCTGAGAGGTGCTACTACATCAGCCTCTAGGGGCAGGGTGGAAGGAGGAGGAGGAGAAAGGCATCCAGTTCTTGCTTCCACTTTCCTTCGCCTCAAGAGGAATCCTTGATCAAATTCTCCCATTCATTAGGCTCGGCTGCTCTGAGGCTTTTTTTTGTAATGAAAGACCTGGCTGATATTTCAAAACCACTTCAAACCTCACCTCTTCGCCAGTCTGAGACATCTTGGGGAGAGGGGGATGGACTGCAACTGCCCTGTTTGCACAGCTCTGGGATTGGCTCTACTCTCCAAGAAGAAAGAGCTGCACCTTACAACTATTTGTTACCCAGGGCAGGAAGATTGTGAGGCCCAGAGCAGGGCAAAGTGATGATGGAAACCATGTAATGCACCAGCACTTGGCTGATATAGGTCCTTACCCTCATAAGTATTTGGAAGAGCTTTAAACACATTAGAAAGGGTGAAGTGCAGAGATCTTCCAGCACATTGGTAGTTACAGCTCTAGGTACTCAGTTGTTGTACCCACGGCGTGCATTTTTCGCACTTTCACACTCATGCTCCTCTCATTGCCTGTCCTGTGCCTGGAAACATTCAAGGTCAGGTTGGATGGGGCTCTAAGGAACCTGGTCTAGTGGAAGATATCCCTGATCATTGTAGGGATATTGGACTAGATGACCTTTGAAGGTTCCTTCCAACACCAACCATTCTATGATTCTGGGTAAGGTAGATACAAACAGCCCACAAAATAAAAATGCAAGTAATTAAACAAAAAATGTAGTCTAAAAGAACCAATTAAAATGATGAAAATCTTTAATTTTATTTAAGTATAACTGTACGGACACGTGTATATACAAATACAGATCTTATGGGGCAGGGGGTTTGGGTGTTTTGTTTGGTTTTTTTTTTAACATTTTCTTTTAAGTTTATATAATGTAAGCATTTCAAAAACAGCACTCAATGAATAAGTGCAAAGAAACTGCAAAGCAGGGCAGTACAAGCACAGGACCACACTGAGCTGGACTTTCATACCCAGATGCATACACAATGAGTGTCTTCAATGGGGTGTCAAGAGTAAGCATGGTAAGCAGATTTCGCAGACTCATGGGTTAACCTCCAACATGCCAGCATCTATTAAACTGTACAGACAATGGCAGCAAGCCTATTGTAGGGAGATTTGTCTCACATCTGAGAAGCTCGAGGGTGAATGCATGGGAAAAACTCAGTGATGCCAGACCAGAAACAGATCTGCCCATTCACAGCTCCAAATTAAAAAAGGAGGAGGGGGGGAGAGTAGGCAGGGCAGGAAGAGGGAAGAGAAGTGTGGAGGGTGGTACATTAAAACCGGTGATTACAAAATCCAAGTGTAATGAAAAGAGGGGAAGAGTTAAGACTCTAAACCTCTGAAAGTGACTGAACCACTGCGCTCATAAGGCAATGGATTAAGTTCAGTTTTGAGGGCTAGGGGTGGGAATCAACAGGTACAAATACAACTATTTTCCTTCCACAAGTATAGAGGAAAGGAAACAATCTACTCAACTACTCTCAGTACTTCCCAAATTTGTTTCTAGTTCTTTTGGAACCAAGTACATACATATATCGCACATGACACTGGCAAGGTCCTTTCTGGAAAAAACTATTCATGGGAACAAACCCAGATGGAAAACAGGAGGAAAAAAAATACAAATTAAAAAGAAACAAACAAACAAAATAACAGAAAAGTTGTTATATCCCCAAAGCCTTTTTAGAAACAAACATGATACAAAAGAACAAAACTAACACAGAAACCACAGGGCTCCAACATAAGACCTTTAAACACTGAGGACAAAACATTGATCATCAAAAGTCATGTTGTTCCAGGTCTTGACATTGTGAAGTCTTGCAACAGATGAACGATTTTCAAAGATGAGTCTTGTATGCTGCAGTGTCATGGCCACTTGTCTCTCAGTTCTCAGCCATGATCACACTTGATGCTTCAAAGCTCTGTCTTGTAATCAACATGTGATTTTAATATCCTGAAAGTCTATTGTTCTCACTTACAAAAGACATAAGAATCAAATTAATACTTTATTATCAAACACTATATACAACAGAGGTTGCTAATAATACAGAATTTAAAGAACATAGCTTTAAGTTTTACTTGTCTTTCCTTCGCCATCCAGGTAAGTACAGTACAAAACAATATTCTAAACTAACACGAAATGTTACCTTGTCTATTGAAGGATACACAGTATCCACTAAACCGACTGATCCCTATTTTGCCTGCTTCACATTGCAATGCCCTTGGCAGCCAGGAGTGCAGGTCATGGGTGTAAGCAACCCACCTAGGCTTGGAAGAATCAGTACCTCAGACTTGAGCCGGGGCAGATGAAGGGTAAGGGAGCAAAAAACTCCTTAATTTGCAGCAACACCTGCATTTAAAGCATCCAGAGATTTGCAACACAACACAAAGCCCACTGACATTTATGTACTTGGCATGACTGGGATTGCCTAATGCCATCAGGTGTCAAACTGGCAGTGCATGAACACTGCTCCCAGCCACGCTGAACAGCTCAGGGGCCACCACTTGTCTCGTCCCTCACCTACATAGCAAGGCTCTGGGACAAGATGAAGGGGTGAGTTTCACCAGGGGTAACACTAGTGACAACTCTTTGCTGTGGGTAAATGTACATCTTCAACTCCAACATCGCTCAGAAACAAAGGATGACAAATTAAGCCACCATTTCTACATCAAATTTGCACTACTGGCATGACTGCCTGCAATTGCTATAAATCATTTTAATATGGTTACACATCATGCAATATTATCTGTACTCTGGTTAATAATCCATTTGGTAAGGTGCATTCTGATTAAGCTCACCTCATCCAAAGCTTTTCAATTCCTACCTACAGGAAGTATTAGTGTGTGTATCAAGTATATACACATTAAAGAGAGCAAAGTACCAGACAGCCTTGTAATGAAATGATGACTTCCCTCACCGTTTGGACTGTGTGTCTTTATTCTGTGCACTTCACATTAGAGCATATTTCCTGCATTCCTCCTGTAAGTAGAGGCCCTGCATTCATGAACATGTATGATATCAGGCAAGCCCAGGTCATAACTCAGCATGCATAAAACCTCCCTTTACATCTCAAATTTATTTTCCCCTCTCCTGCCTCAACTTCTGGAAGGCTTTTCTTCATTTAAAAATAAAAAGCCTATGAAGTACTGTCCACTAATGGCATCATTCAGTTTTGTTATGGCAGACTTTTTCTTCATAATTAATATAGAAAAATCTTGTTTTCTTTGAGTATGCTCCATGTTTTGTTTCACATTTAACGCAATTACCACAGGTTTTGTCAGAAAAGCTGTTTCAGTCTGGGTCTGAAATTTCACTGATTATGCTCAGCAGTCCAAATTCCATGGCAGCCTAGCCAAAAAATACCCCAAGGCTTGCACTTTCTGGCAAATTACTTTTTAAAGTTTTGTTAGCCAAGGCTCAGATTCCTTAAACAGGGTCACTCCTAATTCCATCAGACAAGACAGTCCCATTTCCTAATTGCATCAAGGGTTACCGCTTCTCTCACATGTTTAAATAGGACAAGCATATATACTCACTCTCAGCATAAAGTATATCTAAATAATGTATTTTCTATTCTAGTGGATTTTTAAAAAAATATTTTGTTAAGTCTTTGGGAGCCCATCTAGTTTATCTCTGGCTGATAAACACGTTTCCTCTACTCTTCAAACTGTGCTGGAAGGGGAAAAGATAAAAAAACCAACATTGAAACCATGGTCCACACTTCTTTTCTTTCCCCCCACCAAACAATGCTATTAGACTGCCCTGCTTCTTCTACAGGTGGTTTATTCCCATGATTGAGGAACTTGCAGGAGAGACAAATCAAGAGCACACTGGAGAGCCTGTGTCCCAAACATGTTTCCTCTGGCCACCGATGTCCTCTTTTAGCATGTATTAACACTCAGAGCAGCATCCAAGGCTATCAGCTACTAAGTCAGCGCTGGGGAAGGTCACTTTATTCTCAAAAGTGCCTCTGCATTTCAAGAAAAAAATTTTAGCACCACGGTGATTTGTTTTAAAATAAAATAATCCGGTGTGCATTATCCCCTTAAAACGAAATAACAGAGGCACTCACACCCCCAGTGAAGTTTCCTAAATCTGACCTTGCCTGCTGTGTGCTAACATTCCTAAAATACTAACTTTTTCCTCTCACCAAAGACAGCACTTCTACTTGTGAGCACAAATTTTACTGTCAAAGATGTATCAAAACAGTCCTACAAGAAATATCATCGTCCCCTTTCAGAAGCCTGTTCATTTAGAAACTTCTAGAGGAAATGGTTTTGTATATCATGTCTATTCTTAATAACTCCCCTCCAGTCCTGACATGGTGACACAGTGCCTTGCATGACCATCTTACAGTGCTGAACAAGAAGGCAAAAATATTGTATCACAGAGAAAGACTCTCCCAGGTTTTCAGTTACTTTCCGTATCCCTCACTGACTGCATATGCCACTACACTTCCTCATCCGCATACTGATGACACAGTGAGCTAACAGAGGTGACTTCTTAAAGGAGAATGCAGAGGAAAATAAGAATCACTAGTGTCACTATTATAGTTTGGCATTTTCATTTGGAGTCTTTTTATTTATATGGAGGGGTTAAGAAAGTCACAGGGTAGTAGGGGTGGGTGCTGAAGCTAGTTATCCCCTTCAAATTTTTGCTGAGTTCAGGCTAAAAGGGAGAAGAAAAGGGAAAAATAACAATTTGACATCTGCAAAAACAATAAAGTCCCTTTCCTGGGATGAGAAGTTAGGTGGGTCTTTGATGTTCCAAGACCCTAATATTTGCTGTGACAGGTTGCCGGAGCATACTGTGCTATAATATCAAAAGCATTGCCAGGAGGAACAATAGAGTTGCCAAAAGCCGGCTGGGTATCCTCGGTGTCTGTGCCGCGTTCTCACCACGGGATGGCTCGGCTGACTCATGTACGGTATCATCTGTTCAAACAGAAAGCATACATTCCAATGAGATTTTGCATCCTTAATAAACTCTCACTGAGCTGACAACTGTAAGTGGATTTCAGTGCCTTTATGAAATAGGGCAATGAACCTTTTGCTGTCATTGACTTCCACAAGCATGTAATACCTCATTATGTAACCAACTTGGGGCCAAGTCCTGCATTTCTTACTGGCAAAACTCCCACTGAAGACCAAAGGAGCACAAAGTAAGTCTGATTTCAGCAGATTGAGGAATGCACGATTCCTTCTCCAGTAAAACACTGTGGCTCTAGCTTTGGGTGTCTCATTAGATAGCAACATCAGTTGGGAGGCAGCTAAATAAAAACAACTGATTTTCCAAAGTGTTGCACATGCCCAGAATTAATTCTGCAGTTAATCCCCTTATTCAGTTACAGATTTTGGCTCCTGAATTTGAAATGACAGCCTGTAAGCCCAAGCATAGATCCCCCCTTCCATGCACAAAATTCCCACTCAAGTATGCTGCATCTGGGGATGAGCAGGAGATGGAAGATCATTCCTTCTTTCTTCAAACAAAATTTTAAAGGCTAACACAAGACAATCGCCAATTTTATAGAATACATACTCAATCTGGAAAATCTCACTACCTTTTACGGTACACAAAATAGAGATTTACATATATGCTGCTAGAACTAATGAAAAAAGAACCAGCGGAGTTAGGAAAACACGTTTATGCATTAGTGGCAGAAGAAAACACGGTAGCAAATATTAAATATATGATACATAATAAAGCTCTGTTAAGTTTTTGTAAACTTAAGAACAGCCTAAAAGCCACAGATCATAAAACAGAAAAGGCAGGCAAAGTCTAAAGCAACTTTGGTGTTGTTATAGCAGTGGTATTTTTATCTTCAAAGCCCTCCATATCCTTTGTATCCAAAGCTATCTAATTTAGCTATTCAAGAAGCAATCAGTCTGAGGCTTGCCATAAAAAGTAATCTCTTGGTTTTCATTATTAAATGAAAGAAAAAAGCCAAACGTTTTTAGGAAGTGTGAAGTGGTCCCAAAATGTATTTGAAAGTTTATTTTAGAGTGCCTAAGTTTTCAGCAAAATTAATAGTATCTCACCTACTTAAAGCAATAACCTCCCCCATTTTATAAGAGATGTCAATGTGTCTAAGACATTTCTGTCTCATAGCTTCCATCTCAAAAAACTGCACTGCCAGGTTTACACCGGGTGAGACCTGAGCAGTTCCAGCTAGAGGCACTAAGGGAAGCAGGAGTCAGGACACTGGGATCGCCATGCTGCTTTGTCATGGAGCCTTTCATGTTACTTGGCTTTAGTCACAAGCAAGCTCCCTCCCTTTCATACCCTTGATACCTAGCACAAAATCAGTACAGCACTTAGCATAATTTAGGTTAATAAATTCAGCCCCTGCTCAGTTACACAGCAAGATGCACAGTAAACTGAATTAGCAATTTATCACATGTAGTTTCTCCAGCACTAATTGATGCTATAATCACATAAGGCTTATCAACAGGTTTCAGAGCTGCTCAAGGCAGAAGTACGAAAAGCAAGTACTGATTAGCTGTAAATATGTTCATGTTTGTAAGAAAGGGACATCTCTTCTTGGTGGTGCCAAGCAATAGCATAAGAGGCAAAGGGAAGAAACTGAAGCACAGAAAGTTACACCTGAAGAGAAGGAACTTCTTTACTGTTTGGGTGAGTATGCACTGGAACAGATTGTCCAAAAAGGGTGTGGAGTCTTCCTCACTGGAGACAGTCAAAAGCCATCTGGACACAATCCTTAGTAATGTGCTCCAGGGGATCTTCTTTGTCACAGAGGTTGGATGAGATGACCTCCAGTGGTCCTTTCCAATCCTACCCATTCTGTGATTCTGTGGCATCAGTGGGAAAGTCTGCCTGGAATGGCTTAAGCTGCAGCTCCGCACCATGTATGACAACAAGACCCTCTCAGGCACATTGGGCTCAAATGAGGCCCAAGTATTTTTCCTCCAAAATTATTCCAAAGGAATCTAAAAGTGGTCATCAATACCAAAAGTTTCACATTTCACTTCTGAGTTACAATCTTGTACTTTGGTGACACTGCAGTGAGAATACAGTACTTCACAAAAGCTTGCTTCTCAATTAAAACACATTTAAGAAGTTACAGGGAAAAAATATCCCTGTTTTAACTGTCAGTTCTACCTCCTTTCATATATTTAAAATCAGCTCTTCCCAATTTAGAAACATTTACTTCACTGCTGATGAACTTAAACTACAGAGGAGAATGATGTGTATTACCTTCTACCTCTAGTATTGCAAATAACTGAATTTGCAACATTGAATGTCAACAGTTTTGTCCTAATTACATCAGTGAGCCAGCACTAAAACACAACAGGACAGAACTAGTGTACAGCAGTAATAAATCCTCATTCACTTTGACTATCACATACTGCCACAACTGGAACACGGACTACTGCTAAAAAACCCATTGAAAAAGCACTAAGCTAAAAAGATTACTTCTCTTAAATGAAAAATATGGAGATATTCTATGATGCCATTTTTATAAAGCCATTCTTCACAGAAGAATTAATTTCCATGTAGCATTAAGGGATTCCTTTTGACAAATCATCTGGGTTTTCTCCCAATGCTGTCTCAAGGTTTCTGCACTCGTATATCAGAACACAATTCATCTGCACCTATGAAAATCACTTTACAAAGATAATTTTCCTTGGAGGTGCAGAGTCATAACTGCACAGTCTTTAAGGCTTGGGGAAAAGGGTTTTCTCCATTTGAAACACCGAAGACAAGTGATGAAGAAGAAGAGATTCCTGAGTAAAATCCAGAAGGTCACTACTAAACACCGGGAATACCAGCAATATTGAAAAAATTATCTTGACAGCCATGAATCTTTCAGATCACACAGCCTTACATCACATGCTTCAGGTATAACTTTCACATATGCACAGCTGCAATTTTTGTTTAGAGACTTTTTGGTTTTTATTATTAAGGAGAAAGAGAAGGGGAGGAATAGGAATAGACCCAATTACTTTGGCCACTTCTGAAAGTGCACTTACTGTAGACCAGCTTCCTAGAAAATTCTGAACAAAACCAGTGAAGTTACAAGAGTTCAAAAATCACACAAATGCTGATTTTTACAAGAAAGATGACAATGAGTAATCTGCTGACCATGACCCTCCTGCCTCCTGATTCTTCTGTCTACTGTGGAAGAAGACAGTGGCAAGCTAGGGGAGAACACAGAAGCAGGAGATACTCGTCAGAGATGTAAATTAGTACACAACATAGAACACATGCAACGAGATCCATCAAGGCAGCAGCAACCCTAACAGGTCAACAACAGAGAAGTGTGACAGCAGTTGGCACATCTCAGAATGACTGATTATCTAATGGTGACTGGCCCAATTAATAATACAAATATACATTGATACCAGGAGTGGGAATTTTCTGGTACCAAACCTTCTCATTAACGCTATTATTTCCTCCTGGAAACACAAACAGTATTTCATCTCAGACTGCAGGATGCTCTTTGTTTGATTTTGGTTCCCCGGTTTGCCTGCTGCTTTCTAATGATGTGCTTTTGTGATGATGCTAGCTAGTTATAGCCATTCAGTAGGAAGTGAGCAGCACTGCTGAAACAAAAATTCAGCAAGTTTACTAAAAATCAGGCATGTATTACTCAGATGATCTCTTTGGCAAGCAGTATCAAACACATTAATTAGACCATGTTCACCAAATTACCAAATGTAAAAAAGTGCACTGAGTTTCAAAATTCATAGGTAGAGACAGTGAGAGAACATCCTAGTGTCTTCGGTAGAAGAATGCTGTTAATAAATGTGTAAATATAGCCAATGGAAGTGCACTATCCTTGCATTTACAGTTACTTAGAGAACATCTTTGATTCACAAACCCCAAATTTTTAGGAGACGGCTGAAAATTATTTTAAAGAAAAATAATTTTAAGAAAAAAAATTCTATTGTTTATCCATAGGTAAATCATTCAAATCAGCTAAACTGTAAAAGCCTCATTATACTTATGTGTAACTGATGAATTCTAATTAAAGGATCTGCAAATAACAAAGAGAAAGAAAAGAATATGTTGCTTCATATACAAAGAGAATGTTGCTTCATATTCAAATAGCATAAGAGAAAAAAATCTTGGTAATCTGTTTTTTAGGGTATGTACTAAACGATATGTGGACAGTATTTTCTGATATGATTTGTGTAGTTAGCTATTTATTTTAATTATTGAGGCTTTAATACAACATGTGAGCAGTGTGTAGGTACATATAAAATGAACAGGTATACCTTTACTGCAAATACTTTTTCTATATGCCTACCTAATTTTAACTCCCTTAAAGTTGTTCAGGTTACTCATATCCCTAGAATTAAATACCCTTCTAACTGTCACAAGTTTAAGCCACACAGACAATACATGTACTCTCCACACCGGGACACATCAGCTTGATTGATGGTGGAGGTTACTGTAACTTTGCCCTGGGCACATGAGGGGCATCCTTATTCCTAAGGCAGTGTTTTGCAAGAAAGCCTCCCAAAACTTCAGTTTGCCTCAGTAAAAGCAGGAGGGAAATTTGTATTTATATTTTTATCTATATATCAGTGTGTGCGAGTGTGTGTACATGCACATATGTAAAATGATACTTTGCCTAAACAAGACTATATATAACTTTAAAGGACTAGTTTCTTTTTAAACATAAACTCAGTTAGTTGCACGCCTGTGTCATGCACTGGCATTAAACAAGCAGTGCTCCCATTTTTCTGAAAGTCTTTTGAAACCACATAAAAAATGAAGTGTGCCCATTGACTTCATTTCTAAAACTTTGGGCCCAGTGAGTAAATAGAGTGTGTTGCCAACATGCTGGGTGTTTGGCTTGCATGGGCCAGTGGCTTCAGGATACTGGTGAAAATTTTACACTGGCACATACCATATTTCACTAAACCACATCACCCCGAAAAAACAAATAAAGCAACATTTTTCCTTCCCTGCACTAAACAAGGATACAGGAAATATACCATAAGCTGTATTAGCACTGCTAGAAATGTGCAAAAGCACAGCAGTTGTACCATGCAAGCATGCAGAGAGAAGAGGAAAAAAGTACTGAAGCACCAGAGGGATACACGCATTTGTTAAAAGAGATTCTCTAAGCATACTAACCTGCTGGTTCTAATGAATTTTCTACTTTGTCGTTAACATCGAAAACACGATCATGAACACCTATAGTTTTCATACAGCTGTCTATAACGAAAATAGAGATAATAGCCAAATATGTTAGTGAAACGCCCTTACACTCCCCACTTGCCTTGTTTCCACTCTTTTTTTTTCTCTCTATTTACTATACATAATTAAGCATATTCGTATTTTAAAGTCTGTGGCACTTGTCCAAATGCCAGTATAAGTCTCCCATTTGTACACAGTTCAAGAAACAACAAGTTAGCAACTGCCAAGTAATTAAAACAAAGCTTTATGAAAAATGATACGAAAATACGATGAATATCATAACACAGACATTGCTGTATGTACAGAACATATATAAGATTTAACATTTAAAAAAAAAAACCAAAAAAACCCCCCAAAAATTTCTCCTGTTTTCTAGACCACATGGTAAAACATGCCACTCTTGAAAGCTTAATCTGAAGAACTTACTTGCTGGTCGCACAAAGACCTTAAGCTTTAGGCAGGATCTCCTTCCATTATCTGGGATCGCAGAAGCTGTAAAATGAAAAAAAAGGAAAAACAAGTGGAAGAGTAAGAGAGTGAAAACCCAAAATATCTTTAGTGCTAAAATCAAATATTCCGTATGTTCCGTTCATCTGAAGGGCTGGACAGACTTCAGTCCCTGGACTTCAAGTGCACGAAGTAGCTTGATTATCCAAAAGCATACAATAACTGTAGATTTTATTCAAATTAATTTCTTTTTTATTTTAAATGGAAGAAGTGAAGCACATGCTATTTTCAATGTTTCATTACCTCCTTTCACCTTTCCACACCTTTTTCTTAAAAGCTTGTTTAATAAGGTTTTTGCAATAATGTATGTTTCCACACTTAAAAAAATAACACTTCAGAATATAGACTAGTCACAGAAAATCTAGCCTTGAAACACTAGTCCATAGACTTCAACAACCTAAAAAGGGATGAAAAACCAAAATTACACCTAAGGTGACAATGGTAAAAATGGAACTATGTATATATTTCCAGAAAAGTAGAAATACAGACCACTAAACTTTACAGCAAACTCAAGTCTTCATATGTATCTGTCGTTGTTGAGAAAATATTTATCTCGCTTCAGTCAAAACATGATTCCTCATTTCATACAACTAACAAACCAAAATCAGTTTATTCCTTCTTTCTGCCCTCCCTCATCATTTCCCATTCAAAATATTTCATTTAAGAATACTTACTGTATTAGGAGAAAAAAAGTAAGTGGAAATATGTCTAGCCCTAATGCAAAAGATCACCCACCAAAGTCTAGTGGCAGCACCTTCTTATTTCCCAGAAGAAAGTGCTGTTGTGAAAACTTCCTTTCTGTAACCATTCTTGCCTCAAAATACAAGAGAATAGCGAAATATGCCTGCCTGTCACCACAGACTGGTATCCCTTGAGCACTGTTTGCCAGTATTTACACATTGGTAAATTTCCTCAATATCTGCAATTCTGAAATTGTGCCCTGGCGCACAATTCAACATACACAACCAAGCAACTTGACTTGGGCATGAAGATTTTCACTTGTGAAACAACATTCACACTTTTTTTCTTGAAAACTCAAGAGCTATTGTTCAAAATATTACCTGAAGAACTGCAGAATAGCTTTTATTTCAATGCATTCAAAATCTATGTATTAGGGCAGAATGAGTTGCATTTTGCATTAAATGGCCACTGGAAAAGATGATTGGGCTGACAAGACATTAATTTCCTTTGTTTACCCTTGTTTCAAAAATTTTTATAAATTCTGTCCCTGTGTGTGACAAACAACTGAAATGATTTATACATAGACATATATGAATGCACACTCCTTGTCTTCATGCTAAGCTCACACCTGAATGGCTCCTCAAGTAATTTGAAATAAATTTCCTAAGTCTTTGATGATGTGCTTGCAGGGCAGGCATCAGATTTTTCCTAGAACTTACCAGGAAGAACTAGCACATTCAGCACAAACACAAAAAAAGGAGCAAGGTAAAGAATCTAATACAGTTCATGTTGTGATTCTGCATATTGAAAGTTATTGAGAAATTGTTCCCCTCTTTTAGTCAAAAGACAACAGCACGTAGGAATGATGCTCTCCCGCCACAGTGCCAAGCAGTTAAGAGTTAACAGCTGGCTTGGACTACAGCATCTTACTAAGTCAGAAAATTTCCCTCTATTGACATTTACAGTAACTGGTGTGCTATTTAGGGCACAATATTCACACTCAGTGGCTACCTACAGGAAATTGTGTCCTTTTGGTGGCCTTCATTGAATATATGCAACTGGCTAAATGCTTTGTTGAGACTAAACAGGCAGTTGCAGATTTCTCAAAAGGTAAGAATCCTATAGTCATTACCAAATTACTAGGATAGATACGAAAATCACATTTGCAACATTAGACAAAACAGAATCCCTACAGTAAATTTATCACTGACAGATTGTTGTCTGCCCAGAAATTATTTCAGAAGCACATTATGGCACACATTTATTTAAAGGCAGGTTTTTGCTTAGATGTTTACATGCTCTTGCTTATGTCCATAAAATAAGCACATTTTGCTTATTTAAACTGCTGTTTATTAGAATACTCTGTTAGTCAGCAACTAACTAGAATACCACTGACTAGCTAGGATAGCTAGAAGCTAATAATATCCCATCTCGAAATAAAATCTATTATTTCTGGAAAAACAGAAAATTAATGCTTTGTACATTGAAGTTCATGTGTACACATAATATTTACACACACTTAGGAGCAAATAACAGCTAGTGATTTGCCATATTCTTTGAAAGAGAAATATTAAATCCATTCACTGCTGAAATCTTTTCCACCGGTCTTTCCACTGGCTTGCAACTCTAGAGTATATCATGATGAACTGTACTATTGCAACAGTTGCACTTAAATCATCATTTCAGAAACTGACACCGTTTTGGTGAGAAATATGAAAGAGTGCTTTTCTTCTTTCCAGAGAAACCATGTATTGTCAATGTTTGCCATAAAATCAGAAAGATTCCTCTTTAATCAGTGTTTTACACCTTCAGAAGGAATAATATTGACTACCAAAAAGAATCAAGCATGATTTTTCAGTACTTACATCTTCCTTAAGAACCAAGACCAAGGTAGTGAAGGGCTACACTGCAACCTCTTTGGCCTTTCCGAGAAATTAAGTGCTGTTTGCCAAGACGCACAATCGCAATCAATTTTTTTTCTTCCTTTCTTCTATTTCCACCCTCCCTCCTTTTCCTTTCTCCCTTTCATCTTAAAAGAAAAAACATACGCCAATGGCAGTTTTTGGTTTACCACCAGATGTATCACCCACCGGAAAGAGTTGGGAAAGGAGAAAGAGAACTGCTTGTTCTGACAACCTTGTCAGCGGGATCTGTTAAAGCTGCTTCTCAGGTAAACCATCGCTGTTGTTGCTATATTCCATTGAAATTAGCTACAGTATGAGAAAAGATGTCCTTTCTAGGTGGTACAAAGAGAAATTTCATTCTCCTTCCTGAACAAAATCAGGTTAGCCCCTAAGGCTTTGCTATAAGGCTTTTATATTTGCCCATTTTAAAGGTGATATTAGCTATAAAATAGAGGCCAGTTCTGAGAGCAGAAAGCCTCTGATGCTAATGGAACCTGTCCCTAGCAACACTTTCCATTTCAAAAGCCAGAATTCCCAAGGAAAAAAAAGGCAATTGAATCCTTGTTGCACAACGAAAGAGAAACCTTTGAAAAAACGCCCTTATAAGGAGCAAAAGAGGTGATATCCATTTCTTTTTTCATGAATGATATTAGACTAGAAAAGATCTGACTGGTTTAGTTTGTGTCAGGAAGAATCACAACTTAAAACAGAAGAGGACCTCTGAAGTGTTTCTAGTTCCTACATGTCATTACAATTCCTATGATACTTTCCTCCTCCCCTGCCCTACCTCATCTTTACCAGCAATTTCATGACAATCTCCTGGGTCTCCCTGGTCTCTCTCTTAAAGACAATGTTTTAAACTTCATGGTTACTCAAAGACTTGGGGTGAGAAGAAAGTGAACACAAAGACTGGTAGTTAGATGAAAATGAACACTACAATCCCTCTGAAACCACAACATATATGAAAATATCTCATTGATTATAAAAATAACTGGTTTGGTCTCTTCATTAGTTTTTTTAAAATAAGAAAATTCCACAACTGACAAGAAATTTAAGTCATGAGCTCTGTATTCTTCAGATGAAAATTCCATCTACATTAGCTGAATGAGGAAAAAAACCATACAATGAACTATACACAGGACTAGGTCCAAGCTGTGTCCAAAACTGGCCTATAAAGACAAATTAGATGGGAAAAATCTCTCGTCTCTGAACCACTTCTGGTTACCATTTTTACCCTGTAAGGAAAGGAAAGAGAGTGATGAAAATTTGTCTCTCCTCATCTAGAGTCAAACCATAAATATTTCAGTATTTGCTAGCTATATTTAAATATTAAAAAAAAAAATTATACAACTCCCTCATCTCACTTCTAAGTAGTTCTCGGCTAGAAAACACATGGTACATTATTAATATATTAGATATAAATAACAGGTTAGGTCCTTCCTCAGCCTGGTAACAATTAGCAGATATATTCAATAACTGCAGAAGGCTGCAGATAGAGAACAAAAAAGTAACATACACAGAAAACAGTTATGCTGTTCAATTTACTATGATAAACCCCAAAATCTAATTAAAGGAGTCATCAAGATACAGACCAATCAGCATACAAAAGAAGCTAATTAAAAAGCAATTGTAAAAACAAAAAAATAAAATTTCAAAAGTAACCTGGTTATCAGGACTGCTATTGGTGTGACAAAAGCTGCAATTATTTCCTTTCCTAAGAGAGGAAAGTTTGGAAAATACCTGAGGCTAAGTTTCTAAACTAAATGCAAGTTATCAGGATGCCACATTTAAAGTGTCTTAACCATCCTATTTACTGATATTCACATGTAACCAGTCATTATCTCTGCTTGCCTCCTCACTCATTCTTAACTTTCTAATTAAGAATTAGGTTAAGAAGAAGGTTTGCACCTTCCCCTAAAATGCAAGTCCTGATATAGAGAAAAAAGCGAATCACAAATGCAGTTCAAATCCTCCTTTAGCACTACAAAGACATTTAAGATTCATGGCACAAGCCACTGTGGGCCTTATTAGACAGCAAAACTGGTTCAGTTAGAAATAGCACTCCGTTTATCTATGGCACTCCGACAGCACCTTTGCTTAGAATGGGGGGACAGTGGTAAAGAGCAACCTTTCCCTATGCAGAAACCCAAAATCCTCACCATGTCTCTGCAGATACTCTGCAGATGTCAATTCTCTTACTCTTTTGTATTTCAGTTTCTATTACCAGTTCACTTGGAGTATTCTCTGAAGCTTTATAAGGCACTGTTTGTGAAACAGAGGAAACAAGTCTGTTCTCACTGCGTTTTTGAAATATGTGACGAATGTTTTCTTCTGCTCTCTGCTAGGAAGTCCAGCAAATAGGATCTCCTTGTAGGCAAGGACTGAGAAATCATGCCAAGATCTCACCTCAGTTCATTGCAGATGTACTACTACGAGCACCTTCTTGTTACACAAACTCTGGCACTGGTAAGTGCTTCCCAACCACAACTACTGAACAGAAGTATTGTTTCAGACTGGTAAACCAATAGAGGATTAATTCTGAACTTCCCAGCACAATAAATCAAGATGCCACATGCATACAGCTTGAATAAACACTTAACACTGCACAGTCAAGAGGCTGCACATATAATTCCTGTAATCACCTGGAGAAACACCACAAAGACAGAACCTGCAGCAACCCAGTACACAGGATGCTGGACGTTGTAGACCAGAAACTTATGTTTACACAGTCCTTACACTCTCTTAGTCTGTAGGTTACAGACAATCACTTCAGGAGAAAATATTTATAGCTGTGATTTGCCTCTAGTCCTTTCAGGCACAATAGCACTCTCTTTAGTCAAATCCAGTAACCCAGGTAACCTTATACAACCTGCAAATCCTAACTCCACCAACCTGAGGTATTTTAACATCCAATATTCTGTGTCAGCTACAGAGCTTTACAAAGTTTTATTTTTAAGAAGAGTCATCTGCTTCTTTCTTTGTACAGAAATGAGTATGTGTGAGAGCATTAAAAATGCAGTTTTCCATTATGTTTGCCACAGGCAATATTTCTCAATTTGTGCAAGTCAGAAGGAAAAAATAGCCTATTAGTTGTTAGAAGAACTCAGCCTTTCCCCTGTAGGTTTTCATGTGATTTACCATACAACACAAATGTATGCAAATTAGCCAAGTAAATGCAGAATTAGTTATTAATATTCTTCTCACAGTTTAGATTGAAAAAAAGTTACAAATTTGCATAAATGGTACAACTGAAAAAGTCAGCTAGAATTAAATCAATCAATAAAGCACTCCTTTGAGTGCACACATGAAGTAAGACCCATATCTAAAGACAATAAAGGGTTTTTCAAAATTATTAATCAAAAAAGAAGTTACTTGAAAGGGTTTACAGATAATTTTCTCCTGTATATGTTAAAACAAAAAAAAACCCAAACCAACCAAACAAACAAAAAAAGATAAAAAATAGATAAATACGGGTCCTACAGAAATCACTTCTTTCACCAATACTTGAGTTTAATTTAAAAGTCTTTGCATGCCTGCTCTTTCATTCCAACCCATCAGCAAAAGCTTTGTTCTGGTAGCACACACATGACTCCATTCTGAGAAAATTAAAATACTGAATGACCATGAGTCAGTCATTCTTCAGACCTAATAATTAAGCACAACTCCTCAATAAATTATAACTAAACTTACTGGTAGCTTTGTCATAGTCAATTCTACCATCTCTGTATTTAGTAGTAACCAAGACGAGAACACAAAAAAAAAATTACTGGGCAATTTAAAGATTCAGAAATCTCAAGCCAACAGAGAGACAATCTAAACCGAAAAAACCCTTGATCCAGGACTGCCAACAACACTCAAAGACTAAAAAAAAATTACTTAAAATGGAAACTAACTAAATAAATAAGTGAACAAAGAAACATGAAAGGTGACAGCTAATACTGCCCATGGCTTAACACAAGCAGAAGTACTGTGGATACTAGCATTTCCAATTGCATATTTTAAACTCCACACTATTAATAGGACATCTAATACAAATGCATATTTTGCACTACTCTTGCATGCTCAGCTACGTCTGTATGAAGTGAAGGTAAAAGCTTTGCATTTTTGCAAAGCACAAAAATTAATTTTTGCACTGATCTCTGTATGTGTTGAGATACATGCCTACACACATACACAGACTTGTATTCTGCATTTCATTCAAAATACAAATGACAAAGTGTGCAGCATGGAGGAAAAGACTTGATAAAAGCCATGTCCACAACAAACAGATCGTGAAATGCTACATTTATTTCCTAATGTCTTATACACAATTTGCACTGGCATTGCACTGTGTAAACACATTGGATTATTATGGCCTATCTCACAAGTGACTATATTTCTCAGATCTCCTCAGAATAACCTAGTAAATGGAAATGAGTTGCCAGACAAATGCTATTTTTGTGAGAGTTCTTGGAAGACAGCAATACAGAGTTACTGTTTCTGCACTTAATGCTGAATTAACTGTCCCATTGCAACCTCTTGGCCAGGAAGAATATAATTTTTCTCGCATTTTCTAATCCATTGCATCTTATATATCTGGTTGAAGGACAGAGACTGAAACTATGCTTCATATCAAAGTCATACCAAAAATAAATCAATCCATGTGTCGTAAGAAATGTGAACCATCAACTTCCAGTTTCATTAAGCCACTTGTTTAGTATTTCCTCTTAGCATAGTCTAGCCCTGTGTCTCTCTCAGGAAGGTCCCTTTTCTCCTCTAAGGGGAGATTTAATGACAAGCCTTGTCTGTTGCTGGCCTGGCTGGTGTACTGGAGTCAGACTTTCTTAGTGCAGAACATCAAAGCAACCCAAAGCACAGTTCTTCAGTGCCGGACACCACCAGAGGTGAACAGCAGCCGAGGGCTCGTATGAGGCATCACTTTGAATCCAGTCCAAAGGCTTCTTATAGTCATACTTTTATCATCTGTCCTCCCAAGTCACTGAGTCCAGTTGAGTTCAGGAAAACCTCAGTGCAGGGCAGCCTGTACCCTTTATACCTTCAAGAGGGCAACAAAACATATTTCAGACTCTGGAAAATCCAGCTCTTGCCTGCACGGTTCCTCTGAACCAAGCCTTGAATCAGTAAAAAAACAAAACTCAAAGCTCTTTGCAAAACTTTTGTTTCTTTTCATAAAAGCAACAAAATTTATGTTTAGGGCAAAGCTATAATCCAACTGCAGCTTGAGCTTCTCAGAGAATCAGTCTTGCTTCCATGGTGTTTTTTCTCATTAAAAAGCAAACTAAGCTCTGCTGGAAATAAATGAAAGGCATATCTTACTTTGAATGGACTTTTAGTTGCATGTAAGTTCCCGTGAAATATAAGGAGGTAGGAATGAAAAACAGACCATATAGTTGCTTCCACATGAAATATTTGCAGGCGTTTCTCTCATATAAGAAGGTTCCTCTTTCATAAATGCAAACTGTATTACATACCTTAAATGCTAACATTTCTGCACTAGCCCAATATAAATGACTGATGTCATATTTTCTATTGCAACAAACCAACACTTATTAACTAGAATGAAATAAAAACCTCAGATCTCATTACTGTTTTCAGTGGCATTAACAAAACCAAATACAGTTATTGTACAACATTAAGACTGTATTAGAGCAAATTGCTAATAAAACAAGTTAATACTATCAAATAAAGCACTTAGAGAAAAATATATCCTCCTCTTACTTTCCATAAGCTCTTTTGTACTTTGATTTTCCCTTGGTATCACTAGAAATAAAATAGTTTTCTTCAAGCAGGCTATCTATTTCGCTAATTTCCATCTGTAAGAACTAGACATAAGTAAATCTTTTGAAGAGACATTATAGTCTTGTTAGTAGTGACTTTTTCTTTTTGATCTTTAAAGCAACATGTTCACCCACATGGAATTTGTGGGTATTGTATCATGTTACTAAACTCATATACTTTAATGGACTTCATATTATCCATTACTAGTTTTACCACTGCTGACACTGTAATTAAAGCAGAGGGAAGCATTCTATTCTAGTCCCTCTTCATGGGCTTGCCACTATCTTCAAAATATTTAGAAAGCGTTCCATCTTTCCAAGCTGCACTTGTAAATTCTGTCTGTTTATAAAATAAAAAAAAAAAATTATAAAGATTATATTTTTCTAGGGTTGCAAACACCTACATAGACATGAAAGGTTACTTTTGCTATTCACCTATGCAAGACAACTAAGTATGCTTATGTCTTGTGGAGGAGGGAGAAGATGTAAAGATAGGAAAAGATCATTAGGAAGTTTCAGGGGAAATTTAGGAAAAAAAGCACAAAATGGGGGTTGTATTTTGTTGTGTTTTAAATTTAAATCAAACAGTGAGAATAATGCAATTTTGAATGTATTTGAGTGCACATGTGGGCCCAAAAGCTTGCAGACATGCTGCTTGGAGATAACACCTTTGCTCAAAAGATTTCAGAAGAGCTTTTTCTCTTGGCAAAGCACTAATAGCACCTTGGCACAGCCTTTAAACAGTAAACCCACATTTGTGCAGGATGGAAACCAGGTATGAATTAGGAAAGAAAAAGTTTGGAGAACATGTGATAGTCCATTGTAATTCAAGTTCTTATTCTGACATGTCAAAGATTCTCAGGGCAGAGACCTTTTACTTCATTATATCTACTACAGTGGGATCCCAGGCCATGACTGAGTACAGACACAACAGATGCCAGCACTGTATTAATAACAGCACACCTTTATCATGTGAATTCCCAGTTTGTTCAAGTCCTGCAGAGGGCATGACTACTGAACATTCAGTCATTCCATCATACAAGCCAGAAATTTATATACAGTCCTTGGAATGTATTTAGCCCTTAAGTTTGTGACCTTCACAATGAAAAATTCAGGAACACACCAAGCTGAAGTTTTTTCTTTAGTCAAAATGTTTCCAGTGTATGAGGCAATAGCACTTTTATTTAAACTTCTACATCCTTGCTTCTGTCTTTCACTTGTCTAGCCTGTGTTCAATGCCACAGGTCCTACTCATGTTTTGAAATCCATATTTCAAAAAGCCAACCTATGTGAGAACAGCCATAGGCTCATCAAGGAGAACTTGCCAGGAATTTGACATGTCCCATCTATGCCAGAAAAGGACTGTAGTCTGTTGTAACTGTGACTGTGGGAAAGTCTAAGACACCCATGGGAGAGCTAACCTTTCATTTTATTCTGCCACAAATTATTTCCTTCTGCGCCTTTTTTTTTTTTTTAAGAATAATGTATACCACAGGATGTTTAACTCTATTCCCAGTGATCATTCCCAGATGAACTCAAAATTAGACATATATGTGTACACTTTTCCATAACTGGGACTTAAAAGCCCTGGTGGTTTGGAAACAATTTTAAAAGCAATGAATACTGCATCAGACTTGAAACACATGGATACCTCTTGAGCTTTTCTCCTCCTGAATGCTGTAACAACTGTTCTCAGAAGTGGAGAACTCTACCTCTCTACCAGAAAAGGCCCTGTCTCACAGTAAGACCACACTGACCAAGCACACTGGGAAATTCTTATCTCTAATTTCTGTCTACTTCCTGATCTAAGCAAACACCACTGCACTGAAGGCTTATTTCTCTATTCTTTACATGGTAACCACTTAAGGAAGCAGTACAACCAAGCTGTGAGCAGTTTTTAATTGTGTTTTTCCCATGTAGCTAAGATCACACATATGGAAAACAATATAGGACAACACAAAACTTACTGGAAAACCTTGCTGACCCATATTTCATTTCAAAAGAAATGAAAAAAAATTCTGTCAAATTAACTTCTCTTAACCACACAAGTGTCCATCACTGATCAATTTAAGTGCCTCTACTGTGTGTTGTCTCCACTCCTCAGAGTGCAGAGAACTCAAGCCTCATCCTACTTGAGTAGCCCTGCCAGTCCCTATTCCACTTCCTGTGATCATAAAGACCCACTTACATTTGTGTCCCAGCTCCACGCCAATCTACATCAACAAATATTTGCACTGGATATAGCTCTGGTAGCTTGGCAGACTTTCATGACAGTGTGCACCAGGTGCTTCTTTCCTCTCATGTTTAAAAAAGCGTTCCATGCCCTGAGTTTCTTCAAATAAATCTGTATATGCTATCATTTACCTTAGTTAGGAAATGAGTAATTGAAATTAACAAATTTTCTCCCTGAGTTACTGCAGCAAAACTTGCAGAATTCAGAAACTAACAACCAACCAAACAAAACAATCCAAGTCTGAGATAATCACATCTCTCGCTTTGGGGTGTATCTGCAAATACATGTGTAACATCTGATCTGGAGTCTTCAATAGCACGGGAAGCAGATGCTTTCATACACATCTCTGAATTGTACAATATGGTATTGTTGACTTGAAGGCCAACTCACACCCCTGAGTATGGATACACAGATGCTGCAGTACCAGCTAAGGCAGGCCAGGCATGCCTGCTGCCTGCCCATCCCGCTCTGACAAGCTGCCTCAGGCACCAGGCGTCCTGGACCACAGAGAGGTGCGGAGTCCAGCACACCCCAGCACAACATCCAGCCTGGACAAAGGCAAACCTGGGTGCCTCAAGGCCTCCTCCAGAGACTGCATACCCAGAACCAATGACACAGAAGGATTGTTCTTGTTCTATGTTCCTAGTTAATTTTTAAGATCTCTATAAACTTCCAGTTCACCTCTTAGGGGTCACTGAATAACTTGTTCTTCAGCCAACTAAAAGTGCTTGCGATACACTCCTGCATTTTTCTCTTCTGCCCTTGTGAAATATCCTGCAGAGACAAGAATATTTTTTTCTTGGATCAAGATGGATTTTTTTTTCCTGAAAGCCCACGAGGTGTGTAATCAAAGCTGGCACTGGAGCATCCTAATTATGAAACGCAGCAAGGAACTTTCACACACATTTTGTGGACTTCAGATTTCTTGTTCAAAGAATATTCTTATTGAGAAAGAAGAGATCATGAGAAAAGTTCAGGGGACAGAACCCAGACTGGAAGTAAATAATTTTACACTTCTGCCCTTAATACCATGGCCAAATTAAGAAAAATTGATCCTGTCTCTGTGACATGTGTTTTTGAGAACACATCCTGAACTCCTCAGATGTAGAACTGACATGGAGTGGGGATGGGGGTGGACAATGAATGTAGAAGAGAGGAGGTCTTAAGTTTTTGTTTTGTTTTATTCAGAAAAAACATGCATCTTCATAAAATCATGGAATGCGTTAGGTTGGAAGGGACCTTTAAAGATCATCTGGTTCCACTCTCACCACTACCTCTCCATGGGCAGGGATATCTTTCACTAGACCAGGCTGCTCGAATCCCCATCCAACCTGGCCTTGATCACCTCCAGCAACAGGGCATCCACAACTTCTCTGGCCAACTTTCTCCAGTGCCTCACCACTCTCTCTGAGTAAAGAGTTTTCTCCTAGCATATAATCTAAACTAACTCTCTTTAATTTAAAACAGTTCCCCCTTATCCTATCACTACATGTCCTCGTAAAAAGTCCCTCTTGCCTTTGCTACAGGCCCTCTCTAGGTACTGGAAGGCTGCTCTAAAGGCTCCCTTGAGCCTTCTGCAGGCTGAACAACCCCAGCTCTCTCACAGGTGAGGTGCTCCAGCTCCCTCGATCACCTTTGTGGCCTCTTCTGGAGCTGCTCCAACACATCCTTCTCATGTTACAGGCCCCAGAGCAGGACACAGTGGGATCTTACCAGCATGGAGAAGAGGAGGAGAAACACTTTCCAAAACCTGCTGGCCATGCTTCTTGTGGTGAACCCAGGAAACAACTGGCTTTCTGGGCTGCAAGCATACATTGCTAGGTCATGTTGAACTTCTCATCAACCAACACTCCCAAGTCTTTCTCAGGGATGCTCTCAAATGCATGCCTATATTTGTGCATGGAATTGTCCTGAACCAGGTGCAGCACCTTGCACTCAGCCTTGCTGAACCTCATGATGTTGGCACAGGCCCCTTTTAGGCCTGTTGAAATCCCTCTGGATGGCATCGCTTCCCTCAAGACCATCAACTGCAGGTGCCCTCTGCGAACTTGCTGAGGGTGCTCTGATTCCACTCTCTGTGTCACTGACAAAGATGTTAAAACAGCCCCAGGCCCAACACTGAGCCCCAAGGAACACTGCTTGCCCCTGGTCTCCACCTGGACATCAGATCCCTTGAAACAGAGCTAGAGAAAAATAGCAGGTCTGAAGCACTACCAGTGCTAGCTGCTTTCTGCTGAGCTGACGTGACCATTTTCACATCCTTTCAATCTGTGGTGAAAAGATTATTACCATGCTAGTCCCAGGAAGTCAGTCCTCCTGCAAGTAAGCTCCTTTGTTATGAATATGGAACAGATGGAACCAAATCTATCTGCTCCATAGGAACAAAAACACTTACAACCTAGCTCTCTCTATTAAAGACTCTACTTAGCTCCTTTATAGCACTGGCTTTCTGTGCACTGCTGTGAGGTTTTGATTTTATAGAAAAAGGCGCTTCATAAAAGCAATAGTTCTTAGTCATAAACCAAAAGCAGCCTAAGAACAGTAGAAGATGATTGCTGTGTTTAACCCGCATGGCTTCTTGGAGATATGCAAATATTCAATTACTATTTTTTAAAGCTACAAAAAGGATTTTTTCTGAGGAGGAAAGCCAGCCATATGTTGCAAAGATTGTGCATCAATGGCAGTGAAGTACACAGACAGTAATAGGCTACTTACTCTAATAAAGGTTGAATCTATCTATGTTATTGCAAGAAATAACATGGATTCTTTTTGTAGATATATAACTGTTGATCAAGATGATACCTCTGCAAAGAAATCTGTATCAGTCTTTTAAAAATTGACCTTTTTTGATAGGAGACAGAACACCCTGAAATTAGGTCCCTATGAAGAGAAGATTTAATGAGTCAATTTATCTCTAGATACTGCATCATGTAGGACTGTGTCTGAAGACTTTAACAGAAACTATATCAATATTACAATTAACTTTGGAAACTGACAATATGTACAAACAGTAGATGAAATGGATAGATTTTATTTACTGACTCTGCTCATTAAGCAAGTACATGTAGAAGATCTGTCACTTCTACCATCACAACAAAACCTTTTTCCTAGCCACACATACACTTAGATATTGTTTGTATCAACTTCTTATAAAAACCCACACAACGAAAGTCAGAGCCCTCCTTTACTTACAGGTTAGTATGTTAATACATTTACCATTTGGCTGCTTTTTCAGAGTAATTGAAATAAGGATTTCTGTGGCAGAATGCTTTGATTCTGACTAAATCAAGTCTTCAGGCAAATCTTCCCCCCCGCCAGCAAAGGCACAGCTTGCCTGAAGTCATAACCTTTGCTGGCAGAAGGGAACTGGCCTTGAAACAGAACATGAAGCAGATGTTTTATGCCAAATCAGAGTCTAGGGATACACAGGCTACTGCAAATAAAAGTCTTCTCCTGTCTGTTCAGTCATTTCAGTTCCCTGCAGCGTGAAATATGAAGTTGCCAACAAGCGGCCAGCGCGCTACGCAGCACAGAAGGGAAAGCAAGTGCCACAGATGCACCAAGAGCTGGAAAACTCCTTCATTCACTCTGCTTTTCAGCCCAAGCCTCAGCCGTGACACATGGGCCGTCCAAAGAAAGGTGATGGCGCTCGTAAAGACAATTTTCAGTCTGGTCCAACTATAGAAATTGTGTGCACTTGTTTGAGGGTGAAGGAGTTTCATATGGCTGTGCCGCAGATCATAGTCATTAGTGGCTCAGAAAAAATATGCAGTTTTTGAATTACTTTTCTTTAAAAAATTCACACCTAAGATACATGAGCTGATAAAATACCCATCTACAGGCTCACCAAAAAAAAAAAAGAAAATCCCATCAGCTTAATGTCTGATTCAGGGTTCTGCTGAGCAATTTGTGATAGAAGACCTACCGGAAATGCTGTTGTTAAAGCAGTTGGGGTACCTCCACACAGGAGAGAGGAGGCCTGCTAGCACCACACTGTGGAGGTGGCCCTTGGGCAAAAGGCTAAGACAGGACAGAATTCCAGCTCCCTCTATTACTGGTCCCTCCACCTAAATGTTTCCATCTGATTAAAGTATTACCTGTCTTGAGACTCTTACTCTTGAGAGATAGATGTTAAAATCTAGTTTTAAGAGGTTTTTTTCTTCTTAAAAGAAACCTTGTACTTTCAAGTCAGTTTCCATCCACATGAACACTACGATTCTTTTATGCGTTTCTAAAATGAGATGCATTTTGTGTTAAAACGAAGGAACAGCTAACAATAGAAGATAATTGTAGTCCTTGATTATGGCAGAGCAGAAAGAGGGCTCAAGTTGATGATAATATTGTATTTGCACTTAAAACACAAAAGCAACACAAAAAACCTGGTAAAAATACAAACATACAATTCAAAAGAACTTACTTACAAGCTTTCAAGATGTTTACAATCCACAACAGAGATCACATTTTCACAAGAACTCTGTGCTTCATATGCAAAGCATTTTAGAAATCAGGCCAACTATTCAGATACCTAAGTGACAGCTAAGTACTTCTAAAATTATGACTCAAATTGGCAATGCTAAACACTTCTGACATGTGGCCTGTAATGAAAACTATTTATTTTACCTACTTTGGACTGGGATCAAGCAAGAATAGAGTAGAGGACACATATGTGCAATTTATACAAAAAAAAATTACAGAAACTGCATTTACCCTGGGTTTAGGTGGTGGGTTTTGTTGGGTTGGGATTATTTTCTTTGTTTTGCTTTGGTTTATTTTGTTGCTGTTCATTGCTTTTAATTGTGTGTTCAGGTATATTTCAGATCACTGTCCTAAAGCCTTGACAGAGTCCACTTAAATGCAGATGCACCAAAACCAATATAATTTTCTGAGCTTCAAGTCAAAATAAACCATGAATATAAAAACATCTGTATGCACAGTTGTCAGAATTTCTTTTTTAAAAGTCCAGTTAAAGTGAATAAAAAGAATATTCTTTTTGCATCCACTATACATACACAATCTCTATTTTCTTTTCAAATCTGAAGTAGAACAATCATTTATGGGAATTTATGTCTATAAATTCAAAAAGCTGTTTTTTCATAAAAGGGCACAGAAAAAAAAAATTTATCACTTTTCAGTCTTTTGTCTCCTCTTCCCTCACAGAAAGTTATCATTTCAGAGTCTGCTTTATTTGGCCTAAAATACATTTGCTTGAGAGCTAAGGCAATTTCATGGGACTTTCTGTTGCTGTTTTACCTTTGTGTCTTTCGTTGCTGGCTGTTTTTCGGTTATTTTTGTTGTTGGGATTTTTTTAAAGAACGTGCATGTGCTTATAATTTCACCTCATATTTGTAAGAGTGGAATGCAAATTTACATGTATATATTAGTACACAGAATACCATATGCTGTTCACAAGCACTTTCAGGAAAGGCATACATCTTTGTGAAAATCCAGCTGTATTCACACAAATACTAAGAGTGTAACTTTAATTTACATTTCTAAAGCATAATATTTCTCATTCTCCTAGTCAATACAGTTCAGAAAAAATTCCCTTCCTTTTCTTCCCATAACTTTAATGAGGCAGCAGGTTTCCCAAAAGGTTAATTTTTGGATTAAGACTATATTTTACTCAAAATATCCTATATTCACTAAAATGAAAGAGTCTTAGGCAGAAATATCTCTTTTCAGCTAGACTAGCTTATTAAGAAATATTCTCCTTAGGCAGTCCTTTGTAAGGGCTTTCCCAAGCTAACTCCTAACGTACATCTTTTCAAATTAATCCATAATTTGGTTAGAAGCATTGCTATTGTCTCTGATAAGAACAAGCAGCTGGCGTTTCCGAGCAGGGAGTGGCTCAAGAGTCTGGGACCCTCAAACCACAGCAGACACTGACCACTGCAGGTAACTGCAAAGCCACTGGAGTATTCACTTTGTCCCTCAGTTAAGAAGGCAGAAATAGCATGACGTGACAGGTAGTTGGGAAAACTCCAGGGAAAATGAACATTTTATATTTTGCATCCCAAAGTATGGGTGGCAAACTTTTCAAGAAGTTGACATAGTTCCCTAAGGAAGTTGGAGCACATTTTGCAGAGAATGGCTTCTTGTGCCATTTTCTTCAACAGGACAGATTTCAGTGGGAATGTCTCTCTCTCATGCACATCAATTACCAGTAAGGGAAAGGGAACTAAACAGAGAGAGTAAGTGAAGTTAAAAGACAGACACAACTCTACCCCAAGAAGTATCACAAACAGTCTCCTACTTAAACTAAGGTTAAATTTATCTTTAATCTCATTTTCATTTTGTGAAAACCTGTAGTGATAATACATGGTTATGCCACATCAAGGACAAGAAAAAATAGCTGGTCAGATCAGCCCATAGAGAAGAATGATGATCTATAATAATCTTCACTGGCATTTAATATTACAAATATCTTGCCTTTGTTAAAACATCTTGTGAAAATCAGCATTTTTATAATTGCAACAGCTAAAACCTTTACCACATAAAGATTATTTTTTGTCAGAGATCCAACTAGTATTCCCCAGAGAAGTGGTGGAGTCTCCTCCACTGGAGATACTCAAAAACCAACTGGACTCCGTCCTGTGCCATGTGCTTTGGGATGACCCTGTACAGGAGGGAGGCTGGACCAGATGAACACTGTGGTCCCTTCCAACCCTTACCCTTTCTGTGATTCTGTGGTTCTATAATATGAGACTGTTTCATATTATTATTTTATAAATATACATGTGTATATATACACATATGCATGTATATCCATACACACATACATGCTAAATATAGGAAAAAAGGTCAGTCAGTCGAGAAGAAAATATTGCTACAAATATTTCATCTTTTTGGAAGAACAGTATCTCTAAGACAACACTCATCCTTAGGAAAAAGATCTAGTAATAGATCCTATGCTTGTATCAAACCAGGAAGATAATCAAGTGTTCAGACCCACTGTATTTATCGGCTACCCCATACTGATTTTGGGGAAAGAGAGGGTATATTAATGCCATGACACAAGATTTCAAAACCTCCATGGATGAGAATCACCCCTGCAGAAATCTCTTTGTGTTTGAGGTTGAACAGAAGCCTTCCCTACTACATTTGAGTATTAGCCACAGGAAGTTTCTCAGGGGAATAACACCACCTTTACTGATTTTTTCATGCCCTTTTCTTGTGAAATATTTCACTGAACATAATTAGAATCTAATGATGCTTCAGAGGAGTCTCTACATGAAAGAAAGAAATAATAGGAACAAATGTTATGTTTGAGACTGTACTTTCTTTTCGCAGGATCCTTAGACATCCAATGGGAGCTGTCAGAGCCACCAACCAATTAATTTTATAATCTCTTTGTAATGAGTTTTTTTCTCCTTCAACCCTTGATTTCTCTTTTGTAGCAAACAAGAGATTTTTCACTTATGTTTTGATTTTCTTAATTTTACACCATCCTAAAATGCAAAAGTGGAAGAAAAATGGAGATACTCGTAACAGAATAAAATATAACATGTCACTCTTTTAATATCTTGGAACATGATAAGCTCAAAAAGTAGTACGCTAGGAAATTGATTTTGTCTGTCTGAAACAGGTGAAAATCTGAAGTTGGCAGTCTGTCCTGCATTGCTGTTAAACTCTGCAATATTAATTTTGATCTCTTTCTTATCATTCTAGTAATTTCTTCACACCCTGTACCAAGTTCATGGACTGCTCCTACAGTGTTCCACAGAACTACTTGCAGAATATGAAGAGGTCAGCTGTACTACTTTTTCCTGGAGACCCACGTAGGACTCATGTAGCCGTCTTAAGGAAAAAAAATGGCATGATACGGCAAAGAAAAAAGAAAGCATGAAGACAGAATGAACTAAAATGTGCTAAAACAGCAGGCAGACAGACTTCTCACTTTTCCTATTAGAAATTTGGACTTGCCAAACAATTAAGAAAGGTGGGTCTGGTTTGTTTTTTAACCTCATCCTGCTTTGTTGATTAACATGTTTCTCTTCTTAAAATGAATTACACCATCTTGTGTATCCACTGTATAATTTTATCAAGGAGGCGACAAATCATGCTGGCAGTGATGGTCCACGCTGAAGTGGAATGCATAGCAAAATACAATTTTCCTCAAATGAATAGCCAAAACCGTTAATCTTTATCTAAATGCCCATAATAACTGTTTTGTTCTCTGTGGCAGTTGGGAGGAAAAAAAAGTCTTCCAAAAATCATTCTGGCAGCCAAGCTGCTTGTTAATAAAACCTGGAGAAACATTTGTGATTAATATAAATTACTAATTCCTCTTTTAATGCCTAAACGTGACAGTGACTAATTTACACAGTTTTGATTGAGCTGCCACTGAGTGTTTCAAGTGGGACTGTGAACAAAAAAAATGCTGTTGCACTGGTGTATGTTTCTAAGCAAAGCTATCACAGGTGCAGGCACTACAGATGAGGAACCCTATCTCTGGCAATAACTTCCAGCCACACTGGCTGATTGTTCTGCTTGGGATGGGGGGGAAGCACCAGCAGTGACCCCTACCCAACACTCCCCTGTTATAAGCTGGAAGTGGCACATTTTGTACAGACATGGAAGTCTGTTAAAACAAACTGAAAAGGGGCTGTTGTTTTTGCAACCTAGTAGGGTTGCAAAAAATAAATAATATGGGTGAAATAATATGGGTGAAAAATAAATAATATCCATATTTTAAGGCTTCAGACAACAGCATTGACAATTAGTATCTTTGTCTTGTCATAAATGTATTTAAAATGTATTCTTACAGTTATTAATTTGAAGTAGCATTATAATTTACCTGCTTATATTGAACTGCTAATAAAATCACTTTACAAGTCTTGTGAAATACAAGAAAATTTGAAAAAAGAGATTGCTAAACAGAAAACTACCTATATCAGTTGCTCATGTATGAACTACACAACACTGTCAGCATCATCCTCACTGGAACATACCTTTATTTCTGAAAAAACATATGCTTTGCTTCTGAACCTCTCTTTGAGAAAGATATTTTGTACCTCACTGATGTGCCTGTGGACTTCTGACTATGCCATTCCTCCCTTCTATTTTTTGATGTTGTTTACAGATAGGACCTAAGGAAGTCAGATCCCCGCTCCATGAACCACCAATGGGAACTCCATGAATAACTTCATGCCCACGGGGAAAAACAAATTCATGACTCATCTGTGCATCACTAGCCAGAAGCAAAGAGGTGCTGTTACTAAGCCCTCTTCAAGAAGACTGGCTGCATGCTTTCACAGTCCTGAAGATCCTGAAGAAAGGCACTACATTTAAGGCAATTCCTGCTGCAGCTGCTGTTACAGATCCTGGCTTCAGTGCCCAACATGGGGCTCTGTGCTGTAGGGTAACAGTGCAGTCTTCAATGCCTCACACCCCAACATCTTCTGCAAAACCTTAAAATACACGAGAGAAGTAGTCCACATGCAATTACAGGTATTGAGATAAAGGAAAATCACCCGGTATTAACAAAAGCAAATGTGTCCAAAAAAACAATTAAAAAGAAACACAAGATCATATCTTCACAATATCCTCACCTACAATGCTTAAGACATAATGCATGTGCATTAAGCTGTTCTGGTTTATTTTTGCCTGAACACCTTTTTAACACCACTACAACTGACTTGTCAGGACTCTTCAAATTGATTACTATATCTCCATTCTGATTATCCTTCAAATAATTAAGCTCATTTCACCCCCAAAAGATCAGCAACAGCAATGTTATTCCCCATATCCATCACAAGGAGCCTGGTTACATTTATGCACAGAGGTATGGCACCAGTGAGATTTTGATACACCTTCAAGCCATTCTTAATTCCCTAAACAAGTGCTGTATCTTGCTGGCTATACCACTTGATACTTTTAATATTAAATATCCACGATGTAAAAAGAAAGCCAGGGAGACTTTAGAGGCAGTAAAAATCTTATTTGGCCAATAATGTGAATGACTACTGCTTTTCTGAGGAAAAGTGAAAACATTTGACAGGATGAAAAGATTTTTCTGTAATTTTTCAGAATAAAGCATTTCTATGTACTTCTCAATACTCCTGTGAAAAAAATCTTATCCTACATGATTTATATTGACTTGCCAAGAATCTTTGAGATAGAAGTATTAATTACATGTGTCATTTTGAGCCCAGAGTCCTGGCACCTTGTCTGAAGAGTACACATTACTCGGAAATAAGAAAGTTATTGAGAATTCTGTAGTATTTTCTTTTTTCACAGCCTCCTCTAATATCAGGCGGTTAGGTAGATTAGAAACAAATTTGCTTCTTTTAAATTCACATAGTTAAGAAAATATGGAATTGAATGTTGAATATTAACTTATGAAACAAGATTATCAGCCAATTGCTCAGCATGTGGAAGCATTTTTTCATTGAGGGAGTTTGGTTTTGGTCTAGTGGTTGTAGGCATGCATATATAATCAAGTTTGTATCATGACACATACAGTATCACCCAAGAAAGTGCTGCCTTAGTGATTTAGTCTGAGGAACAGGGAGGCTTAACATGCTGATGACATGGAGGCAATGAAGTAAAACACTGTTATTCCAAATGTCACTACTATGTTATTTTCATTTCTGTTGGCATTTGCTCCATGTTACAAAATGCATACTTCCAATACAACAGCTCATTAAACAGGTTTCAGTTTGCTCAGAAATCAAATTAGAACACTGTTACAGCGTTATAAGTCATCAGGTAATTATTGATATTGGTCTCCATTTCTATGAATCTTTTCATCCACGGAATCCATGTGCTTCAGCTTATTAATCTCATAACATTCCAGTAAAGTACCTCTGCAATGAGTCTCACCCACCAACTAAGAGTAACCACCTCTGAGATGTCAAGTTGTAGATGTTGAACATCAAAACTGATTTAAAGTAAGGAATGATGAATGGTCCATCAGGATTTAAAGAGCTGTGAGCAATTCATTCAATTGTACTTCCAGCAGAACACTGAGATTTAAACACTTACTTTTAAGAAAATTGCAATGGGATTTTTACAAGAATCACAAATGTAAAAAAGAAAAGTCACCAGTAGGGAACATTTAGTCACCATCTGTCTTAAGGCAAGTCCCTCACATACGGATTCATCAAGTTCCTAATGCTCCCTAAAGGTCTTTTATCCAAGGTCTAACCAATCCATCTGTGATTCGATGATCAGATAACAACATTCAACACATGCTTTATTTTTCTACAAAATGAACTGGCCTTTGTCAAGCATCTTAGATGAGAAAGAAAAAAAAAGACAGAGAAATGAAAATCCTGTCATTCATTCTTTCTGTGGTCACTCCTCCACCCTTCTAATGACCAAAATCAGTACTTCACTAGAAAGCAACCTGTCACTGATCTTCACAGAGGGGTGAAGACCTTATCAAATATGCTGTAGACAACGTTCAGAGACGCAAGGGTAGTATAACCTCCCCTCTTTTATTTTTCTCTTGTTGTCAGGACCTTAATGGCACCTCAATTTTTGAAGCATGTGAATCCAAACCTTCTTTTCTAAACTTGCTTTCTGAAAGACATTCAGTCCCTTTGAAAAACTCAGGCAACGGAGACCAGTACTTCCATGGGTTCTCTCTTCATTTTCTTATATAGATTTCTCCCAAGTTCCAAATTATTCAACAGCTTTTAATGTTCCCTTTGAGGATTCTAAGAACACAACCAATGTCAAAATCTATTAGACACTGGTGATTATTTCTGCTTTCTTTTAAGCAGGACCAGTATTTAATCTTTCTGAAGCTTTCTAACAGAAACCGGTCCTTTAATCTACACCTTAGGCTAAGCATGAATCCCCTTTAAAGGTCACCTTCCTTGTCTGCCTAATGTTATCACAAAAAATAATTTTTAAAGTACACATTTATCAAACCCTTTCAATTGCTTTTATTTCATTCAGAACATTTCAAGTGATTCTAGTAAACCAGCTATCAAAGCAGGATTCGTAGCAGAGTGGCATGTCTGATCCCACTGCTGTCAAAGCAGCATCAGTGTTTATGTTGATCAGGTCTAGATTGAAAGGTTAATGGGGAACCTGGCAATAAACAACGTTTATCCAAAAGAGAAGTGCAATTAACATGTTAAAAATGTTTGTGATTCCCTCAGCATCCTTTAATAATGTTCTTTAGTTAACATTTATTTTTCAGTTTTTGGTGCAAACCAGGATATCCAAACAGAGAGTTCCAAAAGTGATCTTTGTGTTTTCAAAAAACAGTGAGGAAATGTAAGCACCAGCAGTACTTGAATTAACTAACACCTGTTGAATTGAAGGCAGGCTGCCTTTTTTCACTTGCTGAAAGACAAATCCCATCTTTACTTTCAAAGCAAAATATATGCTATTTAAGTCAACCATTTGACAACTAGAAACAATTTTTAATAAAAGCTTAGCCTACAAGTAAATAAAGTGACTTCACTGTCCCCGGTATAAGCAAAGTATGGTATGACGAGACTTACCATCAATCTGCTCTACTCATTTCTCTAAAGCTCACACAACTCTCTAAAGCTCACACAACTCTCTAAAGCTAAATTTTGTCCCAAGTCAAATCTTTGATTTTGAGTCCAGTATTTACAGATTCAAGATGAAAAAATATTCAAACCAGGTCTTTTAGAGCATGTAAGTCATTGGTATAAGAGGACAAAAACATCCAAAGAGGGATTTTCTGAAAGATTTTTTTCATACAATTTCTCAGTGAAAAGATGACTGCTTATTAAGAAACCATGTATTTCAAGTGCTGGAGGATTTAATTTAAAAAAAAAAAAAAAAAAAAAAAAAAAAAAAAAACTTTTTAAAAAAAAAAAAAAAAAAAAAAGAAAGTCATTTCTAGAGTAAAAGTAAGTATTTTAAGTAATCTAAGAAAACCATTAGCCAAACTGTCTATAGTAACCTTTGATTGATTCTCATACTCTTCAGGATGCACATGAATAGCCCCACTATTTTCTTTAGATTGTCTCCTTTTCCAACAAGAATCTCCTCAGGTAAATCAGGCTCAAAATCTGAGGAACAGTGTACTTATGCCCTCAAAAAACAGACCTACAGTAAGCAGCATAAACTGCTGTGCTGACCACAGCAACTGGTTCTGATAAAGCAAGATAAGTGCATTTTTTGGGGGGGAGCTCACATTTACATTTTCTGATAAGACAAAATTACAGTTCCCAGTCTTTCTGTTTCTGCTCCCACTACATCAAACTAAACCTCTAGCAAAAGTGAAGATCCCTAAATCAAATAACCATCTTACAGCGAGTTGTGCCTGTTTATGCAGAACATGGATATCCACTAATACTAAGCTGGTGCTCGAGCAAGAGCAAGGAGTTCATGCAGCTGTTTAATATCATTCTTTTTTGAGCACATGAAAAATACCTGTTACGGGTAACTTTTAATCAATTACAGTGTTAAGATTTCTCAGTAGTTTTCTCCCATACATGATCACAGGCTATTCAACCTTGCTGCTGCAAAGTCACCTTTCTTAATTCTTGCTATACTGAACCCAATCCTAAAAGAACAATAGCCAAGCTGGTAATCTGGAAGCTTCCACAGTCTTAGTCATATAGTCAGGTCTGTGTTATTTTCCATGAAAAGTGAACAGTGCACTTCCTATGCTAACTGCTGATTTATATAGGGATGTGTACAGTTCTTCCCTGTGAGTTAAGACTTCTAAACTCTGCCCATAATTCTTCACTAAAAATCAAAAATCCATGAAGAATGAGTAGCAGCAGCAAGCAGTGGTAGTTTCTAGTACTGTCCCATCCCCAGAAATTCAGTGGCTAGGACACTTGGAGAGAGCATTTTCATACAGGCTCTATCACAAACATTTCAGGTGGAAAGTGGTGAACAAGCACTGCGCAAGTCAATGATAACAGTTTGAATTATGCTTACATATTGAGATAAAAAGACAGCAACCCCCCCAGAAACATGATGACGAAACATGGAATTGCACAGGACAGAGAAATTGATAGAGAATTGTAGCAGAGACTAAAGAAAAATAATAGCACAAACAAACACTCAACTCTTAAGCACTTACAAAACATGGTAGAAGGAGGAAAAGAGAGTAAGTTTAGTTTACTGTCATCAGAGACTGCTACTGGCTTAACAAGAGCTCAGCTAGAGACCTTATTAATACAATAAGATAACTACCTAATTAATGGGCAGAAGTTAGAAGTGTACGTATTAAAACATTTTTTTCTACTACTGTTTTTTCCTTAAAATTCTTAGAATCAGAGAAGCCTCCAGATGTGTGCAGAATGATTGTCCAAGTGTTTGGCAGCTGTTAGAGAAAAATGACAGCAGGATTCAAACAGTTCCACAGTCTTTGGAACATGGTGAGGACAACTTCCAGACACAGAGGTGGAACCAGAGAACAGGGGAGAGACAATTTCATATTAGAAATAATGGAAATCACAGGTTTTCCTATAGAAGCAGCAGCTATGACTGTCAGGATGGAATACCATTTGAATAAAAACTCTCAGAATCAGAAATTTCAGAAAAAGAAGGAATTAGGTCAGAGAAACAAGGATGATGGGGAACAAACACAAACACCAAAAATATCAAAGGAACAGGTTACAGCGAGTTTCTTGGGAATATATTCTATGAGAATAAGGAGTACGGGATGGTTAGATATTATTCAGAAGCATACTGAAAGAACAACTTTACAAACTTCTTAATTCAGCCATATACACAAACTACTCAAAAATAGTATTTCTATCCATAATTAAATTAAAATCATAACAACACACTATCCTGATGTGGTCATAAGCAACGCAATTTCACCAAAGCTTTCTCAATTGACAATCAGAAGCTTCATGCAAATAAATGATGGTAACAAAGGCACAGTGATAATCACACATTAAAGGTGACACAAAAAAACCAGCATAAGCATTTTGAAATAAAATAACAAAGACACATGCAAGAGGTAAAACTAGAAAGAAAGAGCAGCAAAAAGAAAGGTTATACAAATAAATCACAGGTTTTTAACTTTTCGAGAGGATTTTTAAAAGATGAAAGGAGTTCTTTTCTCATGAAGAATGGAGAAAAAACCCCACAAGGTATGTTTAGATATATAGAAAGTAAAGCCTGCTAACTGTTAGCAAAAACCTTCAGAATTCTGTGGAGAACAGAAAAGCAGCAAGAGAACTGTGAATAAGAGCAAACCTACCTTGTCTTTCTAGGAACAAGGTATAAGATACATAAAGGAAAAGATTCACAGTGATCAACTGACTACATAAATAAGACACATAAAATCTTGGAGAATATGATAAAAATACCATAGATAAGGATAAATCACTGAGTTCTTCTCTGAAATAACTGGACTGATGACTCAGAGAAAAGCATATGTTACACCTTAAAATTAGTAAAACTTCTGACACTGCACCATTGCTTTCAAGAAAAGAACAATGTGCTCTAGATTAAATCAACAGAACAGCTTGGATTGGCAACTGATGTAAGGATTCTGAAGTAAACTGTACCAGCCTGCTTCTAGCCACATCTTCCTTCTTTTTATTTCAACGGCCCTGGTGTATACTTGTCAAATTGTCACTTATATTTTTACTTAAAACTTAATAAATTATCTGCAATTAAATTAAAATAATGGAAATTATATGCTCATTTTGAGATATATAATTATGTAACATTATACATTTTAGGATTTTATTCCCTCCCTAGCTTTTGAGTTCATCTTGCCTTGCACCTCACCTTAACCTGAATACCAAAACTTATGTTCCCTTCCAAAGGACATTAAAATCACTGTCATGACACTATTTTGTTTCTGCTTTCCCTATATTTCATCTGCTTCTGTTTCTGTAATAATACCATTTTGTTTGTTTTCAGGCTAGCATATACTAACCTGACATGAGCATCTGGTAAGAACCACGTAAAATTTGAGACTTCAGGTCATGATCTGTTATTTACTTTCCCCAGCCTCACACTGTGCACACCCTAACTAAACAAAAGTTAATTTCTCTGTAAATATTTAATAACCTTTTCTTCTTTCAAAAGCAAACTTCATCAGTACTTTTTGATTGCATGACTGTAATGTAGAATTCACTTGGTCAATGTAAATTTGGTATCAGACAGGTACGATTTTTTTCCTTGCATTATCTTAGAATGAACATACAAAGAAGGGATATCTGAGTTCATCTGAGCAATATGGGAAGGCAATGGCATAACAAAGAATGGTGGTATTTTCCAAATGAAGAGTTCAGACAAAGAGACAGTAATTATTCACAAATTGTTTCATTTTCTGAAAATAATGGAAGCAAGAGAGGCAAGCCACATCCTTAAAAGGTAAACTGTGAAGATTTTTGACAAAGCACCAGACAGTAATTAAGCTAACCAGCCACTTCATATTTCTGTCTTGTCAGAAGTCTAGACTACACAGCATCTTTTGTAACCCTTTAATAGAACATGCCAGACTGATCCTATACAGTCACTTTTCCCTCTCTTCTGCAGAGAGGGCAAAGGTTTCAGATCTGCTGAGCAAAGGAAACCTTTCATGGCACAGCAGTAATTTCTTTAACATGCAGATGCAGAAAGGTAACAAAAGCGGTCTCCACAGCCTGAACTAGCACCTGCTTACAATTTTGATGAGGAAACAAGGAACAACATTTAACCATCTTGTTTTACCAGCACAGACTGAGAGAAAAACATTCCAGGATGGACAACTGTGCCCTGAGCAGGTCTGCATATTATTGTTAACTTATTGTACAGTGCTTCCCTGAAATTTCTGCAATGTCAACCTTGTTAATGCCCCCAGCAGAGCAAAGGATGAAGGAAAAAAATATTTTAACTACAGAAAAGAAGGAAAAATTCTTTCATGTCACTAAAACACTACTAAAAATTTAATTTCAGCTAAGCTTAGCTTAAACTAATGCTTTACATCTCTTTGCAATTTTTTTTGCTATTTTACCTTTCATTAAAAAAATAATTCCATACAATGCAGTTGAATATCATAAAGCTTTTGAAATTTTAAAGTTCTTCGGAACAATTGTTTCGAAGGGAGCCCTTGACAATTAAATGAATATTATAGATTTTTAAATGGAAGTTATATGCTTTTTAGTGACATATTGAATTTGAGCACAAATGAGGAAAACCAGGCACAAGCAACCTCGCTGTATTTAAATAATAATGTCTTCCTTGCGAGTTCAATGGATTTTGTATGTTCTAACAATGAAGCTATTAGCTAGACAGCCCAAGCTCAGATTTCTCATTTTTTTTCCTTCATATTCATGTTTGGTTTTCACCTTTATTAAACATTTATCTTCTTCTCTTTTTTAAAAATTTAGAAAACCAATTACTTTTTTTCAGGCTTGCAGCTACTTATACCATTCTGGTGCTATATTTTATTGCAACCTTGTGATGAACCTTGCATTCTTTAGCTTAACTATTCCTGCTTACTTGACTGATGATGTTCTGGAACTGAATCAAAAAAACAAAACAAAACAAAACAAAAACCCACAAAAAAATTCCACTGTTCCAGGGGAGCCTTATATCAGAATTTAGAGTTACACAGAACTCTTCTGAAGTGATACAAGTAGAACTGTGCCTACACAATACAGATTTGTTTATCCTTGAGCATTATCTACTTAACTCTGATATCTTTATACTATTTCTCATATCAAACCCCAGTTTTAAATAACATTACTGAAAATATTATTTTTCATATTATTTTTATTATTGTGCTTCAGCACAAGAACAAGGCACAATTTTTCTGATGACATAGCACCACTCACCAGAGGTTTTTACTTGATGTAAGAAAAAGAAATTAATGGGAAACTATCCACTAGGACTGTTATCTCTCTGTAGGTTATGGAAGAGAAAACAAAAATCTCAATGTTGAAGAAATGAGGCTGAAAACAGAGATCATGCATACTCAGTTTCTCTGGTGAAATGAGGTGTAATGACTGTTTCAACATAGAAGAGCCACCTACACATATGAAAGCAATATTTATGGGGATCTACAGTCTGTCTAAAGCTTTCAACTCTCTAGCCTAACACTAAAAACAGGAAAAAAAATAAAGCTGGAGCAGTCAAAACTTGTTAGGAGTGAAAACTACAGGTACAAAACAAGATGAAATAAGGTCTTTGTTGGTAGTATTAAGCACATGAGATAGCTGAAATGATATGATCTGCACAGTGGAGTCAGGGAATCAGTTTGCATAACCCACTGGGTTTTAACTTCCTGGTGTTTTCACTTCCTTAGACTCAGGTGATATCTCCTGCATCTCCTCTGGGTGCCTGGAGCAGTCCTGATGCAGATCTCCTCACCTGCTTGCCTCCTGCTCCCAGAGCACTCCCATCACCATGCTGACAGGAACAGCTCACCCATGAAAAAGTTGTGGGGGAAAGGAAGGTAGCAGCAAGGAGCTACTTGGCTATAACAGGATTATTTAGCCTGAGAAATTAGAGCTTTACATACCACTGGACTACTGACACCAGCAGCGTAGTACCACTTAAGAACTACACAGACCTCACTTTCCCAGGGTGATAAATACTACAGAGACAAGAATATTTCATCTAAGCATGTATGAAAATCGGGGTATCCCACATGCAAAGGATTAATTTTTTTCTCATATTTAGGGACAGTTTCTATCCTACCCTTCTTGCCCCAACTCTCCACCTCAGAGTGCTGAAATAAATGCAATTGTGCATTTTGCTTTAAAAGTCAGCTGTGGTTCAGTGAACAGGCTGGCATGCTATTTCATGTGAGAAAAGAAGCTATGATTTCATCTCATTTTCACTAGCTAGATTCCTAATGTATCTGAGGATAGTTTAAGCCTGCATTCACTGTAAGACATCTGCACTACATACCATTTGCCCCTCTGTACTTTCATTGAGCAGAGGTGAAAAATTAGCTGTGTTTTTATACCTGCTGCGCAACAATGGTAAATCTCTCTATACTCACAGATGTAGAAATACTCCCGGCCTGGCCTGAACTCAAATCCCAGTGAGAAGGGCGTGAAGAGCTGGAACTTTTCCGAGAACTTCAACGGTCCATTTGGGGAATGCGGCCGATTACACTCCCACCTCTTGAACCCTTTGGAAGTGTGATCACAGGAGCTGTAGCCATCAAAGTTCACCATGTACAGAACATAGCGTTCGGTCTTATCTTCTGGCACTGAGTCTTCATAGTGAGGGCAGAACACATCCAGGTAGTCATTGATGCAGACATCGATGTGGTAGTCGCCTCGCTGGAATCTGAAACCACAGGATGAGTTCAAATGTAAGCATCGTTATCTCAGGAAGACCTTGTTGCAGGGTGACATTCTCATAAAAAGAGCACCACTAATGGCACTTCATTTCACTCCAGCCATGCACATTCACTCTTAAAAATTACCCTTACAATTCACCAGAGCTATCAGAGACTTACTATACAGGAATATGATCATACAACCTTTTGAATAAAGGTTTTGCTCTATTCTCTTACAAAATGAGTCTCTTGCTCTCACTCACCAAGTTACAGGTTATCTTTCCCTATGGTTTATTGAACAATAAACAAAGAAAGTGTCTGTCTTATTTGGTTGGGGTTTTTTTTTAATTGAAGAAAGAAGCAGCAAAGAAACCAAAACTGTATCAGCCTTCCCAAATCAGTGTCTATATAAACATCTGCATATGCATGCAAATAAATAACCCAAACATAGCCTTTTCTCTGAATCAGGCAGTAATCACCCCCGTGCTGAAAGCTGATTTGACTGCAAGTACTTATAGTTACTACAAGAATACAAACAGGTTAACTTTCACCATAATAAGCAACAGTTTGTCAAGATGCAAAGAAAAGTCTGTATTGCTTTTTAAAGAGATTTGAAACGCAGTGCTTCTCCTTTGCCAAAAGCACACATTGGAAATGTTGCTCTGTTCAGATAAAAGGATTCCGGGGTACGAATTATCAGCACTCAGCCTGATGTGACAGATCTGAATAAGTGCCAGCTGAGAAATGCAGTGCAAGGCACCAGCCTAGATGCATTTTATTATTGCTGTTATTATTACTGACAACTTCTTAGAGATGTGGGATTCTTGTTTGTTGGGGGTGGGGAGAGTTTCCTTGTTTCTCACCTGCATGTTTCACTTACACTACTTTCTATTGCCTGCCACACTGCCTGGAAGAAACTATGGGGAAAAATTCACTGCCTTCGTGGGAGCATATACCATGATGGATTTAACAATTCCATAAACCAGGTCTGTGCATTCATTAAACTCCCTGGGGCAGCTAAAGAAACCAACCACTGACCTACTCCACTTCAGGCTGACTGGGCTACTTGTAGCTTCTCTCTTTCACGGCTGCAGTTGTCAAGTGTACCACAGAGCAATAAAAAGGCCATGACAGATTTAACTATAATACTTCTTTTTAGCTGAGGGGCATATTTTAAACACCTGATGGGCTTGAAATCTGCCATCTGGATCCTTCTATCTAATTTCAGAGAAAAAGCAATGATTTGCTGGCCCTCCAAGGATAAATTCAGAGCAAACTACACCTTTTCATATACCTACAGTAATTTAACTTCAATAAAACAGCTTTGTAAAGGGAAAAATTTGAATACGCATCAAAGCATGCTATATCTGTATAATTTCAGCCAGTGCACAGCCTCACAGTTCCATTCTGTAACATGGAAAAGCCTTTTTGAACCACAGTATTTGCAGGAGAACTTACATTTATCAAAATTGTTGGTCAAGAGATATATTTTTATACTCCAGTGCTTTCAAAATCTGTCACCTGAACAGATACTGTCTTAACACACTTGCAAAAATGTATTGTTTTCAAATTAGTGTCTGTTCTCTGAATCAGTTAACAGTGTGCCATTTCTTGCAGGTAATGAAAAAGAGTGCAAATAGAAAAGCTACATTCAGGCAATGATATCTCTATTTATTTTTTCAATTACAGTTTTAGTAAGTAAAAATTGATATATATAAGTGTGTTCATGTGTGGACAGGGTTTTTTTTAACCATGTAGGTGATAAACAATTCCGTTTTCTCAAGGGATTCTCAAGGTTACCACTTTTATCAGCCTGTGCCTTCACCATAATGCCCAATTACAGTTCTGTGGCACAACCTATATGCTTCCAGAATTGTACTTATGTAATACATTCAAGATCAGACTGACCCTCTCTAACATTAGACTTTTACAACACAAATAACCTCATGTGAACTGCTTTTCCACATTATTTTAAAAGTCAATGGAGAGCAATAGGAACTTCTGAAGTCCAATTCATCTGGTCTCTTTAGTACATTGTAATGAGATGGATCACACTTCCAGAAGCAGCTAATTCTCTCCTTTAACCAAAAAGAGAGTCTAGAGAGACACTTCCCAGACAGTGTCTGTACTGTAAATTGCTGAATTTGAAGGGAAGAATCCAACTGCACAGCCCATAATAATGGAGACGGTAAGTACAAAGAGACAGACAACTAAATGTGTGATCACACCTTAATTCCAATTTAGCAATGAAATCAAACTTGTAACCTGCACCTGTGAGATGGTACAAAAAAAAAGAAAAATCAAACCTCATCTGACTCCCTTTTGGCAAAGTTTCCTTCAGTATTCTTGTTAAATAAACAAAACCACAATGTAACCATCCTCTTTGATGGCTGGTATTTTAGTAGATTCCTTCTCATTTCTTTTTTCCCTAAGTGTTGAAACAGTTGAGTGTCTTCAGTGGTTTCAGCACACCCCAGACTCTTACAGGCTGCCTGCAAAGTAGATCTGAGCATGAAGCACACTAAGTCCTTTTTATCCCAGTGTCTTTTCCTCCCTGTTACTCTGTTCTCTCAACAGTTTCATTCCTCAGTCATCCGCTATCGCTAGGAAGTGTTTACATTTACATGTCTGAAAGGGGAAGGAGGTTGTGCACATTTTAAGTGATCTAAACTGGCCTTTAGCCAATATTGTTGGCACAGGAGTGAACCTCCTCCAGGGAAAATATGCACCAAGGTATTTTATCAAGCAGCTCTGAGTGAAGTCTCTTTACTCCAGGTTATTAACCAACTAAGAATCAGAGAGCAGATATTTATTTCCTGTCATGCAATATTCTAAAGAAGTCAGTAATCAAAAACTCAGCAGGTATGCTAAAGAGATGTAAAACTAATTTTATGTTTCCAAAAGAGGCTACAACATCTCCAGCTTTTCTGTTGGACAGAACTGAGACCATTCCTGTTTCACCAGCTAAAAGCAGCATGTTGTATTTACCTCCTCAAAGAGGAAAGGTAAAGTCTTCTAATTCGAACAGAAAAGGAAGGGATGGCCATGAGTAACTCACAAAAAAATTCATCAGCTCAGAGTCCTCAAAGCTATTAAAAGAAACACTTCACAAACACACTTCCAAGAATTTATAACCACATTTGAGTGGAAAACACTTAACATTTGCAGGCTGAAAACCTCTTATTTAGTAGCGCAATGTCAGGTATTAGAGTGAAACAAAAGTTCCATTTCAAATTAAAGCACTGATCAAAATCTAGCCATCTGCATACATTAAGGAGTGAAACATCTAAAGGGAAGGTGGAGTCCATTAACAGACATATTTGCAGATATGACAGGAATAGCAGATGTCCTGCCCCTTTTTCCACTCCCATTCCGAACAGACATCTGCTAGTAATGTTACTGCTGTACTTCCTCTTTTCCCAATTAGGTCTTCATCCTGTTCTGGCAGGTCCTAACCCAGACTCCCATGCCCTCTGGAATCATGTGCTTAACAGGATCTTCATGCAAGGAAGCAACCAGTTCTACCTAGATTTTGCACAACAGAGCATCATGATGTGGTAGACACCAATCAAAAAGGGATTCTCCAAAAATCTGACCAGGATCTACACACCTTTTTGCAAATAATGTCATTTGTCTCCATGCACTCTAGCTTACACATAGCAAAACACAGCTATTCTTCAAACATAATTAACCTTTGGTTTTTGTCAGGTGGCATTCAAACAGTGTCTTGGGAAGTTGCCTGCTACAAAACCCAATTATTAGACCACGGCATTATAAAAGCCATTTTGAAGACAAGAGACAGATAGTTAAGTAGCTTCTACACGTAAATATTTCCATAACCAACAAACACCAGCTTGCTACACAAAACTTCAACACCACTTCCAGCAAAAACTGTCAGGAATATTTCTGTGCTAAAGTGCCACTGATGAAATATCCAGGTATTCAAGAAAAAGAACTTTATGGTTATTTTAACCACAGAAAAACAAGACTAGCAAAACATTTTAAAAATAATTAGTGCCTTCTGTGTTCTGTTTATCCATTAACAAAAGTCAAAGTACATGGTCTGTGTACATGCTTCTCTTTATAATATTAAATTCTGAAGCCTAAGTGGCTCGTCTTGACCTTAATAACTTTGCTGGTCACTGAAAAAAGGCATAATTTATTTAAACAGATATTTAAAATGTAATAACAATTTTGTTTGGTTTCTCTCTTTCTTCCTTTCTTTCTTGGAATAAACACTAAAAAAATCCAGTTTAAGAACAGCACCTATAACACTAATTGCTCATTTAGACAGACAAAAAATTTCGGTAGCTTCTGCTTGTGGCTTCCCCTACAAATCCTATTCGTTATATTTTGTTGCCCTTCCTGTAAAATCGACGCACCAGATGCTCTACTTCAAGATAAGTGTACTGGAAAATTTGCCTCTTACTATGTCAACCTTTCTTTATTTGGAATCTGTCCTGTCAAATGCATGAAGCAAGGCTTCACTGTGAACCAAAAAAGACTTCAAATAACTGCTCTGACAATGAATTAGGAAATTCTGGTCTTCAGTCAGGTATTGGAAGTGATCAGATGCAAATGGCCCCTATTCTGACGCCTGCACAGGCTGTTGACATCAGTGTGCCACTGCCAAATGCCTTGCCCCTGTCACTTTTTTCTTGAATGATAATCTGAAATGTAAAACAACATCAACAAAATTCACTGAACTGATTTATTCTTGGGGTAAATACAAACCACAGTTATCCAAAACTCTTCAGAACAGCCCAGCAAAATGTTACTTGTTCTGTTTCCTAAGGAAAAATGGCTTCCATGAGCATCATGTGCATACCCCTGTGAATGCTGGTCACTCAACTCTCCTTTCGTGGAGACTAAGCCACTTTTTAATTAAGTTTAATGGAGATAATGAGGTTTCAGAAATAAGTCCATTCCTACAAATACCATGAAAAAAGCACACCAGGCGAGAAGATCCCTTAAGTATCCAAACAAAGGCTGAATCTCCAGTAGGTTAAATGTTATTAGACAACAGAAACACCTCTTACAAATTCTCTAGGCATAGGAAAAGTTTGAACTGGAAGAATACAGAAACAGACTGAAAATTTTTTGCCAACTGGTTATGAAACTATTTTCTTAAATTATTATTAACACAAAGATGAATATAGGTAATTACTTGCACACACAACAATACAGAAAACCCAAACATTTTCTGGAAACTGTGAACATCATTGAAAAGGACAACATTTTAGTTGCTCTTAAGACGTGATGATGTAGCTATTTACCCTTCCATGGCACTGAGCCTGCCCACAGCTTTTGGCTGTGTTTAGATGGCAAGAGTGGTGCACTAGGACCATTCCAAGCTCTACTCACATGCTGTGACTGCCACATAGCAGCGTAACTTGTACCTTGTTATGCTTTTACACACTTCAAGCCTCCTCATTTCAAACAACTTAAAGCTGTTAAGTATGATGGGGGAAATCTTGTGGTTGTTAATTATCTGAGGGGTTGTGAGATTACGTGTACCATTTTACTGCAGATAATTTTAAAGCTGCTATTTCTGTGCTATGGAAAAATAACCTCTTTAATGCTTTTCTGCTCTTTTTACTGGCTTTTGTCACAACATTTCATAAACTCTGTTCCCATAGCTCTGCTGACATCAACAATTATTTTGATGCACAAACAATGAAGCAATCAAAGAGCTATTTTAATTTTAGCTCTATTCAAACCAAAAGAAAATTCAACATTTTCCAGATGCTAAGAGAAGTGTGTTTGCTAACAGCAGCAAGTCAGTGACATTTTAGCTCTCTAGCAGGATATTGCTACCCTAAGCAAGCAAACAATATAAAGAAGCAGTCCATGATGTTTCAGTCCTCAGGTTACAGTTCCAAGTTAAAACAAGTTCAAGACACCATGAAAAAACACTATGTAGTAGGACACAAAATCAAGGCTGTTGTTCAATAAAACAGTATTCAAAATTATGCCTATAAAAGGCTGCAAGCTAAATACACAATGCAGAAAGAAACTTACTCTCTTGTCATTAAGTCCTCTATTCAATTAGCATTTATTGAAGTAATTAAACACTGGGAAAGGATGCCAGGCTAATTGTTAGATTATGATAATTACACAGCTTTGCTGTGCTACAGCTGATCAAAATAAGATGTGGTCACACACACTCAGCTAAAGCTTCTCTGCAATCATCAGGTTTCCATGGGAAATTTATTACTGTAATAAGACCACTTATTACTAGTTCATTATCAATCAGGCAGAGAAACTTATTATTTGTAACCTTCCTTCTACTCTCCCACCCACTCTGCCGGAACAAGCCTCCCAAAAGGTTGCGCCCAGGTCTCTGCCTTTGTCTGGCTTCCTTCCATCATAATTACACAGCTGAGCAGAATCAGGCTCCTGCACTTGAAAGAGTTCATCAGACTTCAAATTACTGTTTCACAACCAGCTGCAAGCGCCTATCACATTTCTTGAAAGAGCCAAGTGATCTCCCTGCATTTCACTTCACAGGCATCTGTGGGAGATCCACCTTCCCCTTTTAATCTTGCTATGTTCCTCTCATCTGGAAGATTTTTCACATTACTTGGGTGGGGTCCAAAAGCAAAGATTAGAAAGAAGGGAGCTGCATTAAGATGGTCTTCATGAGAAAACACCTCAGGTTTATGTGGTCTGTCTCCCTACGGAATCTCCTGCCTTTACCCCTTCTTACCAGCCAACAGTACACGAGAGACATTGTGCCTTCCTGTTTGTAAGGCTGCAGTTATTTCTTGTTAAAGAACAGGGTTCTCATCAGCTACCATTGTACCTGGTACTTCATACTGCCTATTTAAAGGAGAAAAACAAGTGAGTTACTGTGGGGAACAGAACATGGGAAAACACATGAAACAAATCAGTTTGACCTAGCATGCAAGTTTTTAAAGAAAAGAAATCATTAAGCACTGAGTAACTCAGAAGAGTCATAGAATGTTTGGCTAGAACTAAAGAAATCCAACAAAAATATTAAATTCACAAAAATTATTTTTATTCTGTGCTGATTAAAAAGCTAGACCTTTTGAAATGTCAGAAGCACCTACTTCCACATCAGCAATTGATCTGGAAATTTCTTAGATAGGCCAGGCCAAGGTTTACAACACTGGGAAAATAACTGGTCAAGCTTCACTTTCTTGAAGTTAATTTTTCACATACTCTTCAAGTTTACAGCTGTGCTGCAGGTGACCACTTACAAACTTTTAATTCTCTTAATTTTCAGAACCAAGAAACCTCCTCAAAACCAGTCTGATAAAAGTCTTTAGGCTTCTGGAGGAAAAAAAAATTTTTCTTTTCTTTTTTTCTATTTACAGAGCCTGATTGTTGAAAGCTTCTTAAAGTGCCTTGGCTGAAACACGTCATTTGCAAAACAAAGCAAGCCTACATCTAGAAGGAGTCTTCTGTTAGAATTCCTGTCATATCTGTTAGAATCATGGCAAAAAATCAATCCTGCAAAACACAGAAGGAAAGGAGCCAGTCTTAATGGGAAAGGGAAATGTCCTATTTAAAATGTACTAGTTCTTCAAATTACATATCTTGCATTAATTCCACTAATCTGAGAGACTTGAAATACCTTTTTTTCTGGTTCTATTGCTTAAAAAAATTTCAGTGGCATCACAGCAGTTACTAGTAACAATTAATTTAAAGTACAGACACATATGTTATTTCTTTTAATGATTTAAAGGCTCTTTAAAAAATAAATTCCACAGAAATGTGTTTACTCCACTTATGGTTAACAATTTCCCCCTTACACTCATAATTATGTTTGTTTGTAGAGCTGGGTCATGTATTGACTCTTTATATCTAGCACTGCAGCAAGACAGATGTTCAATGATAACACAAACATTAAAAAATAGAAACTAATTGCTCTTCCATTAGTAGGGATGAGGAAGGGAAATAACAAATCAGCATTTATTTCCCACCTATAAATCTGGGTACTCCAGAGATCCTCAAGTACTGCAGTACCCTCACCCACTTAACTTCACATTATTCTGCACCTCCTAATTGATGAGCTGAGCATTCTTCTTGTGGTTTATTAAAACTGTTTCTTCAGGCTCTGCTTTTGTAAAATACCTTCAAAGCTGGCACACATGACATTCACCTGATGTCTAAGAATTTCTCTTTTGCTGCAACTTGTGAAGCAAAGAACTCATTGCATCTGGGGGGCAACAACAGTCATGTTGTTGATGCTAAGGGTTATAAAGGCGTGCAAACATGTCACAGGCTGTTCCCAATGAGGTCAAGCTCTCATTTCCCAGCTGTCCCAGCTCTGATAGCTTTAAACCCCCTGGCTACACTCTCTACCTGACTATTTATATTTTCCGTTGCCGCAGGCTTTTAACTTGCAGAGATGCATGAAGAGAGAAGGGAGGAGAAGGTAAAGGAAGACCTACTGTTCTGTCAAAGGCATCACTCGGATTTACAGGACAAACTTCAGTGTTGAAGCTGAAAGGTACCACACCCAACCAGACACCAAAGGTAGTCCGAGATTTGTGTTCGGAGCCTCTAACCACACTTTGAATCCAAAATATCCGGGTTGAAACCAGTCCCTTTGTTAAACTGATTTATGGACACAAGCTCATTACTTGTGTTCACATTAGTGCTACTCTGGAGTTCACCAGCAACATTTATCCCACTTTATCTGAGGTGGTATGAGGAGATCTGGTAATTACTGGTCACATATTTTTAAATGTGGTCATCAATATCCTGCACACATGACTCTATATTTGTCTGCTTTAGGCACTAACAACATAGAAGATGCCAGCTTTATCTTTTATTCCATGATTTTGCTTGAAAATACAAAACCTACTTCAGCCACCTCTTGTCTACACCAGAAAAATTGCAGTTTGCTGATTCATTTGCTTACATACATTTCTTAAAAAATCAAACAAGTTTTATCTGAACTCTGCTTTACTGACACATACCTTACTATTGGTCACATTTGGGAGAAAATTAACATTTTTAGAGTTTAAATTCTTAAAAACCAAAATAAAATTAATAACAGAAAACCCCCACAGGTAGGAGTACTACTGAAGTGTCTGAACTGGACTCTAGCAACATGTGTTGACCATGTGTCTAACCCAGAAGACAGAGTCTTATCAGCCTTGGTGGAATGTGATTCTGTGAGTGGCATTTGCTAACCCTGCCTCAGGCATGTGCTGACATCTGTTAATGGATATGGAGAACAATGCCCTATCTGCAGAAAGGTCTTGCTTCTCACACTCACAAAATGAAAGAAAAGAACATTTGCCCAACAAGCATGGTGACCTGCACACCAAATAATTGAGATAAACGGCAGTCAGTTTCCACAAGGAAGTGTATGTAGTGCAAGTCAGCTTCACAAATTTTCTTTCTCACTAATATATAAAAAGCAGAGTGATAGTTAACTTGTATAAACTGAAATCTCCATCTCTTCCATACTCCCAGGGAAAAAAAAACTGCATCAATTGGCGCCAGTCAATATATATGGGCAGCATTTGAGAAGAAACATACATTTTGATAAACTGCTTATCTGCTGCATATACCTACACTTGCTATAGTACAGAAATGCTTTTCTCTGTCATTAAGGTCTATCTGTTTATTATTAATCTCGCAACCTGTAAACAAAATGAATTTTAAAATATTTTGTGATCAAATTGGAATTTGGAGACTCAGACACCCTAATAACTTGTAACTGGTAAAATCTACAACTTAATTTCCAATATGCAAGAATGTAAAATGAAACTAACCCTTGAGATGTTTCACAGTATTTTTATGTTTAATAAACTGTGTATATTTTAACAAGGTCTGGTCATAATCCCCATCCTTCAGCTAAAGTGAATGAATCCAGACATAACATAAAATAGCATGAGCAAAATACAGAGGAAAAAAAAAACCCTGAAACATCACAGACCCACACAAACAGACCCAGGAACACAAGAAATTTCAGTATGAAACCACAGCTTGCTATTAACATGAATAAACTATACATTCAAATACATTATCAAAAGTAATTTGAATTTATTAACATAACAACCAAGTCAGAATAGCTAACGAGTATATAAATTTATTAGCAGACAATTTGCTATCCACTGAGTGGGCTTCAATCAATGAACTTATTTTTTGCTATATAATTGTCTTGTGTCTATTTAAGAGATCCATAGGAAAAGTATATTCTTTCCTGACATGGAAACGGCATTTTAGAGGAAGTTCTATGGAGGAATATGGTAATTTAACCTTGCTCCTTTCACCCTTCCATATTAGTCTCTCTCTTATGCTGGGCAAAGTAGCAAAGGAACAACTGGAGTTTCAAATTACAGACTGCAGGAGCACCCAGTAGCACAACTATTATTAATGGTAGAAATTTTTTCTTTTCTTTCCTACAATTTCTTAAAGACAGCATATGGACTATAAAATTTTCCATCAGGCTTACTCTTGATACATGCTGCCCCTGAACAACAGGACTTAAAACAACTTTTCACCTAGAGATATTTATCTTTGTGTATCATATGGGCAAGATAGGTCCTGATCTAAATCAGTTTCTCTGTTTACAAATATGATCTGAAAAGCTTTGCACTATACAATTACACGTGGTCTTTCAAAACACCCAAGAAATTGCAAAGATTATGATCTGATGTGCAACAATTTTTTTTAACTGAATAAAACTGAAAAACCATGGAATTTAGTGCAGACTTTATATTAGTTCCCCCATCCCTTTTCAAATTATGAAGCTCCCACAACATGGTTCCTATTATGGAGTTTTGAAATTCTTATTCCCTTAAGAGTGATAGAAGCAGTCTTTCAATATGTATAAGTAAAGCTTGAATTGATAAAATGTGCAAAACCTGCTCATTTACTTTTATATATATGTGTAAGTTACTGACATAGGAGAAAAAAGAAAGAAAAAAATGCACTACTCTCATATCAATCAGACATTTCAGAGAGGTAAAACTGAAGCTTTTTTCTTAATTTCCCTGTTGCATTTTTCTTAAAACTGTTTCCCAATTAATTTTAAATTAATTCTAATCTTCAACCTGTAGTGAAATCACCTCATTCACAACTGAATTATGATCTTGTCTGCCTGAAACATTATAACTATTTTTCAAAACACAGACACTAATTTTTAGGATAAGAAGCAGAGAGTATCACAGAAAAATTGAGCTAAATGTTTCTTCTCCTGCCCCCCTGCCTTCTTCATCCTATTTATTATAAAGGCACCAGAAGACAGGTGTGAAGAAGGGAGTGCACAGATATGGCAAAACCCATTCCTGTCTATTGGGACATTCTTCCTTAGATGTTAAAAATCAATTACTGAGCATGCAAACTATTTCTTCCTTTTATTCTTACTCTAAAATACTAGTCAGCATTAAAGAAACAAAACAAACCCTAAGACTGAAGAATTAAGTGTTCATAGCTCAGTCTGATAGTTGGGGCATAAACATATAATCTGATGCTAAAGGAGCACACAGAACTTAGACCACTTGTGTGGGCAAAATCACAGTTAGAGCACATCAATGTGAAAAGCTAGAGAGCCCTATCCTGGGGCAGAGAAACTTGCATCTAGACCAACAAAATACTCCCAACCCTGGCCAACAGAAGATACCAAGACTACATTAAACAGGTCATATGCCCTCAGCATAGTCTCAGTAGCCACCCATCTTTTCCACAGTCAGAGGTTTGGGCTCTTTGTGTTTAACAAGAGTAACAGATTTTTCTTCATCAGTTGGTGTAATTATCTTCTGAAGACCTCTAAACTACAGTCTGTGAATACTTGAGTGGTACAGCTTGGTTGCCAAACAGGAAAGTATCTGCTCCTGTGCATTTCTGGGTCTGAGACCTGACAATTTCTCCCAAACATTCAAATTGTGCCATAATTTTCACAGTAAAGAAAGTAATCTATAATCTCTGATGGTGCATAGTTGAAGAGCAATTGATCATCATTGCTCAAATGATTAACATTTGAACGTTTTCACCTTTGCTACCTGCAAAAGTCAGAGACAAGAGTTTTCCTCTTCAACCCACTGCAGACAAGATTCCTTTTTGAAGAGAAATTTACTCATTAGAGAAAATGTAAATCCTGTTTTCTGTTATCCCAAATCATCCAGATCACAATTTTAGTAAAACAAACACCTTATGCAAAAGAATATATTAAAATCTCTGTTCAAATGCATCTCACCAGGTGTCCAGGGAGTCTTCCACATACAAAAAATTCCTAGACAAACAAAGGCTGTCTAGTTTTCTACTGTCTGCAATATAAGTAGCTAAAGATTGACTGAAATGGAATTCAGACTTTGAGATTTGTCCTTTCATCTTGTACATTCTGACTCACAACAAAAATAATGCAACTGAAAAATCCTGCGTCACATTTCAATGACAGACTTTTATATTGTCCAACTTGTCCTGTGCTTTTAGAGATGCACGTTTCATAACCCATTTCTTTAAGAACATTCTTCTTTTGTTCCAGCTTTCTCTCTAAGGTTGCTGAGAGGTTATCCATGCCCAAAGATGTCTTGCAAGACTGTTTGCTGTGAAGCAAACATAACTAAACTTGGTTACACCTGCTTTTTCCACCACATGGCACGAAACACCTGTAGAGAACCCCAGTTCCTTCCCTCAAATAAAAAAATCTTCTAAATTATGCCTTCCAACCTCCCAGGAGCCAAAGGCAATTGAAACCTTTGGAGTTCATCAAACTTGCAAATGACATGCTGCAGATGGGGGGTCATTTGCTTTTGTTTCCTAACTTTTCCCTTCATAGATTAAGTGGGGAAAAAAATCTTAGTAATTTTGTACATTAAATATGCTAATTAAATAGAAATCATGAGTTTAAATACATTATAAATAAGTTTTAATTTAAGTCTCTAACTTAAGTATAGTAATGCATCTATCTGCATTAGATTTGCATCAAAGAAACAAAGCAGCCTGAACCTTCCAAATCCTTTAAAAAAAGGTTAACTGTTCCTTGAAATAAAAAAGTAAATAAGACAAGAAAAAAATTACTGCCTTTTGGTAAACTATTATACTGTTTTTGATGGGTTATTGAAACAAGTTAACTGGGTTTTTTGCCATTTCATTTGAGTAATTTTGCCTTTGTTTATAAACTAGTTCTGTTAATGATCAAGCAGTCTGAGCTTTTTACTGCATTTTCCCCCTTATTCACATCTTGGCATTTTTAAACTCTGGCATTTAAATGCCCTTAAATATATACTAAGAGATCTTTTGTTAGGTTACAGAATGGTCTGAGTAACAGCGCATTAAATTTATTCTTCATTTAAATCATGGCTATGATTGATGTAAAAAATACATCCTGACACAGTAGCTCCAAAGTTCCTAAAAGGTTACAGATGTGACTATTAAGGTCCTCTATTGTAATAAGTAGCTCTGTTCAAGACAGCAATTAAGCTGATGCTTTAGAATTAAGCACACAAAAAGCCAAAGGATTTAGGTAAATGGTTAAATACCTTCCTGAAATGAGGCCTAACTGTAGGGAAAGCACTCAACTAAGCAGTGAATCTGCATGGACTAAATGTAAAATTATTCATTATGATGCTTATGTCAGAGGAAAACTACCCCAGCCAAAGAAGAATGTGTGAACACAGCATTTTATGTTATGAAACATGATAATGAAGAACTTCATACTGAGAATCATTTATTATCAATATTATTACAGTAATTCCTCTTATGCCTTTCATTTAATTACTCCATCTCCGGGAAATTGAACTACAGATACCTTAGTGGTCAATACTTGACTCTCAGTCCACAGAGGGAAAGGGTTAAAAAGCTTTTACTTTAATGAGTGGGCACCTTTTATAGCACAAAAAAAAAGTTCTTACTGGGATTAACATTTTAAATATGGTTCTTTGGTCCATTAGAATGTCACGACATTACCACCACTATCTCCACACTAAGCAAGATAACAAACGACCTGAGACTTTATCAATATACTAACATTGATCCTACCAGTAATCTGAATGTAGGTGGCAGCACATAATTCCTATGTGTTCAAACATTAAAGCTTAATTCACTTCACCCGTGTAATTTTCTTGCTTTTATATGCTGAGACAATGCTCATGATTAAATATCCAGGCAGCAAAGGAGGAAAAACTACTGGCTCCACTGGTTAGTATCAGCTGTGCATGTGTGTGCCATGTAGAAACACAGTCTGTTCAAATGAGTGTGCTGGTGACACGTGGGGTATGGAATATCCACTCTCATTAATGCACTACAAATGAGTAAACTTGTGTAAAGGCTAATTGAAACCTGTTCTTCCTTTCAAAATCAATTATTTTAAACTTCTCAACCTGAAATACACAGATCATTTTCCAGTGCAGCACAACAGAGATGACTTCTTAATACACTGGGGATGATTGGCTAAACGTTTTCTCATTTCTATAGTCTTAAAATTATCTGCTGAACACTGTTATTTAAATTCTTCAGAATATATAAAAGTCAAGAATCTTCATTCTGCTGTCTAACACTGAAAAAAACAGCCACGGTTTCCAAAATTTTATTAAATTGCAGCAGTAGCAAGTTCACATAGCTACAAACCAGCCACTTAGCAAGCTGAGTTCTTCCATCAACAACTACAAAAAAAGAATCATTTTGACATGACTAATTGCTTTTAAAAATAGATTCAATTTGGTGTAAAATACCCAGACTGTCTCGAGAGTGAATTCTTACATTCATTAATGATGGAAAGAATCTATATTCTGAAACAAAAAAATAAATCTTAAATCATTTTTGCTAAATCACTAATTTTTATGCTACATAAATATTAAGAAATTTACACTATTAGTAATAATTTAGATATCAAGTAGACTACTTGGGCAGATAAACTCCAGCTAAGCAGAACAGCATCCGCTGTGTGCAAAAATAATTCAGGAAAAACTGAATTAATGACTGAAGCAGGCTGCAAGTAGAAGAAGCACATTGCCATTTACAAACACAAAGGTTCACCCCATGACACCGCCAAGTTGTATATTCAATTACATTGGTAACTGTTTAAATATATGTGCATATGTGTGAAAATAAATGTTACTGATAGAAATACAGAATTAGGTACACGTTCACAAACACATGCATGGTACACCAAAATAATGTCTACAATTTCATGCTATGCACTAGGAACTAAAACTCTATTTATTGCCTAGGCTAGTAAGCTTTCTCTTTTGAACAACAGTTCATGCCTTCCAGAATCAGAGTAATATAAATAAGCATGAACACAACCTCACACTTCAATAGAAGAAAAGATAGTCTTAGCGACAACAGGTGGAGCAAAACAGGTATTACTCAAATACTTGTTGATAGGATTCAAGAGTGCTCAAGGCCATCTGATACTTAGGGCCACAGGAGAAATCAGCAGAGACCTAACCTAGCTAACTGTCTGCCTTGATTGTGATGGTTCTGATTAGAAGAGTAATCAGCTCTCAGCAGCCCTTAGGCAAAAATGCCAAGTGAGGGCTTTTTTTTTTTTTCCATCTGATGATGGTGCACTGCAGAATAAATGCCAGATCGTATCATTAAACCACTCTTACAAATATTAAAGAGGTTCCTATATTAACAAAACCAATAATTCCTGTTGTAATTAGCTTGAACATTCTCCTTCTGTCATGTTGAGACTGCATTCATATTGACTAAAAGAATGCTGACCTCCAGTTTTTCTTGGATATGTAGAACCAGTCACACTTTATGACTGAAAAAGTAGAGCTGTATAATTCCAGCAGCCCCTGGACCAGCAAAAGGTTATCTAAGGTTTAATTACATTATTAAGAGTTGGGTGCATATGACACAAAAAATAATTTGAATTCTTTTTTACTGTTGTTTTGACTGATTTTATTTAAATATGTCCATCCATAATAAAACATCCACTTTCCTTTCTCTAACTGCATCATCTCTACCATTTTTTTCAGTACATGACTTCCATTCCCAGTCATCAGGAAACTTCAAGCCAAACATATTCAAAACAGATTTCATACTATGTTTTCTCAATACTGCTCTTTTCTGTATTATGGGACTCTCAGTTTCTTACAATAATTTCACTCTTCCATTAGTTGCTGCTGTAAAAAAATCTGAGTATTCATTTGAATGCAAAGTAATATATATAGACAATTACATTCCCAGGCTAGGAATTTTAAGATGCACATTTTGCCACCATTTTTGTACCCTGGTAGATTAGCTGATTTAATAACTTCCAAAACAGTTAAGCATATCAGACACAAAGAACTTAAAAGCAATGGAACAAAGGAGATCAAAATAGCTTTTCATAATGATCTAGCTGTAACACACACAGAAGGAAATCCTTAAGAGCAGCTTTCAGCGCTTCAGTTATGCAAGATCTAGGCATCCCTCCACAGAGATGACTGAAAAAGCAGCCCAAAAACATGTCTTCAAAACAATTATCTACAGTGTGATACTCGCCATTTCATAAGGGAAAGCAAAGTCTGAAACAACTGATCTTTCACGTTCTCCCTTTAAGAATGTCCACATTAATAAAATTAAATACATCATTGACAACAAGTCATAAATGTCTGAACAGCAAAAAAAATTAAAGTCAACAGTCACTAAGTACATCGGACACCTGAAGGTAATTACATGTATGGGAATCCTGACAGCAGCGATTTCTCCTGTGCCCATTTTGAGCTATCTGTCTTCTAGAAAGTTCACCGAAAGAATGTGTCAAACTGTCTATAAAAGGACAACCAAAATATGCAATAAACACATCCATATTTTAACCTCTGACCCTTGAAAGCCAGCACATTTTTTACATTCTTCTACTCAGGATAAACAAGAATCAGCTAGCTGTGTGTATCTGTGCCCAGACCTGCTCGCACGGCTCATGGGTCTGGTCCGGGGGGAGATGTGCAGAACCCTTACATTTACAGCTGTCAAGTGTGCTGCCGGAAATAATTTAACCAAAGCAGGAGTGGGTAAATGTGTGAAAGAGCTTACTGCAGGCCTAGTTTATAGATCCTCGATGTGTCGGGAGACCATATGTCTTTGCCAAATAGAAATTTTCTTGAAACAGCAACTGTCCCAGCTCTCAGAATTCTGTGCGAGTACCAAAAGAGAAAACATTCTTTTCCCAACCCAAACTCCCTCCAGTTGTCTCTCCTCAACATTTTAGTTGGGGCTCAAAGTATTCTGGAAACAGAAACTTTTTCAGATGGCTCAGTGAGAGCTGCTCATTTCAGCAAGGCTGTTCATGAACTGCAAAACCAACACTTTGGTTCAGTTAACATTGGCATTCCAGCTCCCATAATATATGACAGTGCTGGCTTACTGAAGCAGAACCTCTGGTTTTGAAACTTCAGTGCAGGTTTCACCTGCTTAATTTTGTTTTGCTAGCAGGATTTTCAGTCCATTTTTAATGCATGTATACACGCACGCACCTCCTACACTTTACCTTGGGGTAAACAAATACATATATATGTGTATATACATATATACATATATATATTATTCCAAGTACTCTTCTGATATGAAATCCAGTAAGCTACTCAACAATAGTGTAATTAGAACTAATAGCTAATTAAATCAACTTTTGATTGCATTGCTTTTTTCATTTTTAACCTTGTTGATGCCTGCTGGTTTACATTAATGTGACTGCTAGCAGAAGTCAAGGGCATTGTCTGTGCTCCTACAAAGCCTGGCCACTGCCAGAATCTGAGCCAGCCTTGCTGAGCCAGATCTTGCTCCTCTGTTTATCACCTGCTTCCCAGTCTCCAGAGAGGTGCTTATGCAAAATTGTTTGCAGCCCTCTCCTCAACTTCAAAAATTTTCTCTGGGCTAAAGGCTTTCTCCTCAAAAGCAGCATGCAGTATTAGTAGTGCACAACAACACTGCAGATAGCAGAAAAGCAAGCTGCTCTCAGAACTGCCACACAGCCAGGCAAGGTTTGCCTGAACAAGTAGAGCATGAAGCTGCACTGCTTTCAAGGTTTGTAGCTCTCAATGTCTGCTTCAGCTGAAAGACACATCCCAGACCTTTCAGTACCCATTAAGACTGCAGAAAATTTAAACATCCTCTTGGTACAAATAGTAAAAGTCTCAGTGTAAACAAATGTTCCTATGAGCTTAACCAAACCACTGATGACCCACAAGTAGTCTCATACAAGAGCCAGCACAGAAGAGTTGCCTCACTCACTGACTTATTACAGCTTCAGGGAACAACTTAGGTTTTTGCACTCTAAATCGCCCTTGTCAGTAAGGCTAAGATTTACATCACCAATAAATGTCCAGCAGAGATGATTTGGATTGGGGTGGCTGGGTTACATCCAGTATTCACAAAACTCTCACATTTTTGTTTACAGGCTGCCCTGATGGATTTTGCAGATCAACATCAAACATATTCATTGACAGCAGAGTAACTGTTCTACTGTTTCGCTATTTGCAGCGAAGGGCTGTAAGATACCGTGTTCTTAATCTTAGGAGAGAGACAATAGTTCTACACTCTTCTCTGTTTTGGTCTAAAGCTCTGACAAATCAAGTCTGTTATTTTCCATCCAGATGACATTCTCCAGAGCAGGGCTCAGTTGACTTAAACACGGCTCCCACGGCAGGAAAGGTAAGCAACAGCAGACAGCTTTTTTTAAGGCTTCACCCCTCTAGGTTACCAACTGGGAAATTGCACAGAAGGCTTTCACCACACCTACAGATTTTTCAGCAGGATCTTGAATACCCAGAGGATTGCACCTCTCAGCCACTTAGTACCTGACTAGGTATTACTCTGAGTGAGATGCAGCAGGTGATACCCACCTTATCTCCTTGTCCATTATGGCTGACAACAATAAGGCAGGTAGACAGCCTTCATGAGAGAAGACAAAGCACCAAGCAGTAGAGAAGGGACATGAACAAAAATGGTCCAATGTTGGCCATGTAAGAAACTTCCCATGTGCATTCCTACCTCGGGCTTTCTCTGGTAAAAACAGCAGTATATCACTGCTGTGGGAAAATAATCACAGATGACTGAGCCATTTGGATATGTGAGGACACATAAATATCCAATTAGGAAGATGAGAGGAGCAGTACGGCCAACTTTTAGATTTATCTGGTATTCCTACAATTTCAACCTTCAGTTTTGTTTTCTGCAATGTAATTTGAACAGCTCCACAGACAGGAGACTTGCCAACATCAGGAGCAGTTTCTGCCACCTGAACTTCACCCAAATCTCTTCATACAGTCAGAAGATATAGAGGCTCTCACATAAGATTATTTCCTTGCTGAAGCAGTCACCACCGGCATAAGCTGGAAAGGGCTAGCTGTAGCATGTAGGATAAATATATGTGTAAGCATTATTGTTGTGCAAGTAACTTTTGGGTTTGGGACAAGAGAAGCATTTAACTGTTATAATTTAATTAATATCTTCTAAAAATTAAATTTTTTTTTTATATCCTGAAACTACTGTTTTACCTTTTGCAACTGTTTTCCCTAAAACCACTCACTGAATGGAACACAACTTTATGGGTATGTTAAGTCCACCTGAATCTAAGTTTTAATTATGATTTTTATGCAAAGAAAAACAGCTGAAAAATAGAACTCTGTGAAACAATTTTACTTTCTTCCTCTCTCAATAAATTCTAAACAGACATTTCAGGAGCAACCATAATACAATAAATTCTAAGCAGACATTTCAGCAGCAAACATAATAGAAGTCAGCTCATTTCACAAGAGGCAGTAGTCCCCTCATACAAATGGAGAATGGGTGCGACTATAATACGAGAAATAACAAACTAGTGTTTGGGAGGCATATTAGTGTGTGAACATAATACATAAAAGGGGCAATGAGAACATAGAGCATAAGATTATGTTAACAAAGGAGTAGAACTTGCTGTCACAGAGATCGGTTTCAGCTGGGCAAGGGCTCAAAGGTCAAAAGGAGTCCAAAGCATCCTCCTCCTCCTTCTCCACAGCTGCTTTTGCATTGTATTTCACCCCAGAAGTGAAACCTGGGGATTACCTCTGCCCCAGCTGCCTTCGTGCTTCACAGCTAGGGACCCCTCCAGAGGGCAGCAGCCCTCTCTTCCATGTCTCTCCTCCATTCCCTCCACATCCTCGGCTGTGTCTTTAGCTCGATGTCTGGGATCCAGCCGGCAAAACGGCACTGCCTGGTGGGCAGGATGAATGAGAGGGGAATCCTTGCTGCCTCCCTGCAGACTGTATCAGGTCTCAAGGACGTGCTTGCCAAATGCATGTCACCAGGGATATGCAGCACTTGGCAGTTCTGCCTAGAAACACGGCTGGAAGAGTTTCTTTCCCTTTTACCTATTTTATTACTATTACTTTATTTTGTTTTTAATAACTGCATAATGTTTGGTTTAGGCACTTTACAGCCCTGCTGCCACACTGTAAAGTCTCAAGTGTGCACAGTGACGAAATGCCTCAGGGAGCTATTTTGCTGTACATGAGGTAACATCGACTTTCTAATTTAATTCCCAGTGCATTTAGCACATTTAAGAATTAGAAATAAAATCAAACAAAGTTTCAGAGAGCAAGTTTCATCAGGTCATGAGGGGGGAAAAAAAAGAAGGCACAGTGAAATCCATGCCAGAGAAGAAATGCATCAGAGGTGGGTGACAACTGGCAGTGAAGGAATATCCTGGAATTTGCCCTCAGTGGATACATTTATAGCATCAGCTGCCAAAGGTCAATGAGTGCACCTGTGTACTTTACAAGGAAAGCAAATGGGACAAGGCAGAGAGGAACAGTAAGTGCCCTGCATCCAACAGCACTGACATAATTGCAGAAGTCATTCTGACATCCTTTTCTGATTGATTTCATATCCTCACCTTTCAAGTTGCCATCTTAGTTCCAACCTGTGAAAAATGTTCCAGAGATCATTTACGAAACAGATTTGGACATTAAGAATATGAAATTATCACAGAGCATGCATTCCCCAATTCCTAAACACATATAATACATCAGCAAGTGACACTTTCTAAATTTCTTTTTTGCTGTATTTACTAGGCTTGTAACAACATACTGCTCCTTCATTTATGCTATAAACTGCATCTCAGCAACACAAGGAATACACCAGAGCCTGAGGTCTGGCAAGACTGGCTTGCCAAGTCAATGGCTTTGAACAGAATTACATTCAATAAGCAATTACAGCTAGGCATGGCCCTTTTCTGCCCATCAGACAAGACAGGGACCTTTCTCATTTAACTTTTTGCCCGTTACAAGGCAAAAGGAGCGATTTATAAAGAATTCAGAGTGTATCTGCTTTTTGACTTAGCACCTGCTTTGTACATATTGATGAGACAAGGAAAAACCCAAAAGTGGATGAAAGAAGGCCCCGCTGTCACAAAGAACGAGGTTGTGGACTCTATCCATTTTTTGCCTTGCCTTCTACTACTGCAAGCTGACTATTAAGAGTGTGCAAACTGTTCCTAAGTGCAAAATGGATACAGCACAAATAGATTTGGTAACATCACATAGATATGTTGTATGAACAATGAGGTTCAGTTGCAGCCTGTCACACAAGAAAGCATATCAGCGTAACTGATTTCTTGAAAAGTTGACTGAGTAACATATAATTCAGCAAAGGAAAAATACAAAAGAGAACATCTATGCTTGATATAACATTCCTTTGCATTTTTAATACATTATTTGCTGGGGAAAACAGTAATGGAAGTTACATTGAATCAGATTCCCCTTACAATTAACTCTGATCACTTCAAATGAAAAACTGGGAGCATCTTGCCCACATAACCTTTATTACCGGCTATATTCAAGTCCTTCTAAAAAGAGATTGTTTGTTGGTACAAAATAGTCCAGGAAAAGCAGCATATCCATCTGAATATCTTCAGTTTTAAAATTTCCAGTTATCTAGATCCTCCACAGCTATTTTGAAACTGAGACAAGTCGTTACTCAAAATGAAAAGTAAGCTATATTGTATCAGTCTGAACAATTCACAGGCTGTGCACAATGGACATCAATTTATTCTCAGTCAAGAATGTAGTCCTTATACATAGTCATGGGTAGTATTTCGTCTGACTAACCATTCAAGCTGTTCAGTAGAATTGGGTGACTACTGTAATGCCTGAATTACCTAAGGTAAGAGGAAAGCAAATACATGGGTAATAGAAAAGCCTGGGTAACGTACCACTGGATATTTTATTCCAATATATTCACTTGGGTTCATAAAGTCCCACTAGATATGCATTAGCAGAGCTTTGTCAGCCCTGCCCGGCTCCAGAGGCACGCAGCAGCCACTATATCAATCTCTCAGGTCTTAGACACATTACATAAACTTGAAGGCAGGACAAGTATCTTTTTTCAAGCTTTTGGCCCCTTGGCAGCACATGGGTTTTAAGTACTGCCCAGCCTTTCTCCCTCTCCACTCCTGAAGAAAATCCCCAGCCCAGTGGGGTGACGATGGCACAGGATGGCACAGCTCCTTATCAGCAGCCCAGCACAGATCTCCCACTGCCACGCATGGCTCAGGTGTGGCACTGGGTGACTGCCTTGACTGTGACCTCCCCATCTCCAGCACCAGAAGACCTGCTTCCCCCTTCATCTCCTGCACCCCTCGGAGCCTCCCAGAAAGGAGAAGACCACCCCAGGACCACACCAGCTGCTTGTGGCTATGCCTGCATCTAGGCAATCCCACATCGACCCCTTGCTCATCACACAGCTGAGAAGTGTAGTGACAATAGAATCCAGGCTGCCTTCTCAGGCAGCACACGACAGTAACAATCAATTTGAAGCACAACAGACATTAAGCAAGTACAGCAATAAGCTGATTGACTGATTTAATCAAGCTGATTTGTAAAAAAGTCAATTATCTAATACAGGCAATACCTTTTAAATAACCATCTAACTTATTCAATGGCTCCTGCAACATTGTTAAGCAGAAAGTTAAACTGAGTTCTGAATTCTCATTAAATACTTAGAGGTTTGAAAAAAGCCTAGAAATTGAGATATATCTGCTTCAGGCTACACAAATTACAGTGTGTCCTACATATTGTAACTTCTTCATCAACTATTTCCTGCAATAATTTCATTTTCAAAACATTCTTTTTTAGGTTGCCTTGACATACCTTGGGTATATCAGGTGATCAATGAAACTACAATAATTGTACTTTATACTGAAGATCTTAACTGAATGCAGTTATTTGACAAGACAAAGACAGAAGCATTTTAGGTGCACGTAATAACCTTTTGGCTGAAGCACCAAGTCTTGCATTGAAGAATGAAATAAATCAAATAAACAGAAAACAAAACATCTGCTCCACTGACGAGTTGCTGTTAGTATTATAAATTCAACTGCAAAATTTGTTCCAAGTATGCCACCCACAATGCTGCTTAAGAAACAATTTAATACAGAAGGTCTGAACCTGCTTCTGTTAATATTACTGCAAGTTCTATCACTATCTTAAACTAGGTTTCACAAAACCGCTTCCTTCTTGGCTGCAGATTAAGAAATAAAATAATTTTATTTAAAAATCAACACTGGAGTAGCTAGGCTTTCAGTTGTGATTTTTCTGATGACTCTCACATCTGCTTTTAAAGCTCTCTTTTTTTCAGGTTTAGAGTAGTCTCTGGTCACCTTACAAAACAGAAAAACTTCTGTTTACAACACAAAACTTCTGTTTCTACTATGACAGCTTCAAGAAAAGGAGAACAGAAAACCAATAGAACCTAAGGAGTTCATTCAAAACAGCTGGACACTAACACTGTGCCTGAAAAAAACCCAGTCTTCTTAAACAAATTCAGGAAGTATTAACATTGAACTGCTTCCCTTAAGGAGAGGTCTCCTATCTGTATGTTTCAGACTTAATGTTGCTTTTAACTGTACGACACTTCTCTGAACAATCCCAAAAGCCTCTTCCCAGCCAAAAATTTCAGAAATGGATCGAAAACCTCTTAAATCACTATGGAGCAAGGAAATAGATTAAGCTAAAAATATGTTTTCTAAAAAAGCATTCAGAAATAAAATCACTAGGGCTTAACACTGCAGACAGTGTAAGAATGTAATAGTGATATAAAACGGAACTGTAACCAATGGAATTACTAGATCCAGAGAATATGGCTGAGAAAACTCCTGCCAGAACTGATCTATGAATGATATAGCTGGATAGGTTTACCCACACAACAGCTGAATATATGCTTTACATAGTTTCATATAAATTCACAAACCTCTCCACATCCCATTTTCTCCTTCCTTTTGAGGAAGGGGGAGGGAAGCAACATGGAAAGAAAAAGGGAGCGAGAGGCTCTAATCTGAAAATGCTACAATTGTGCATGACTCATGATCTGTTTTAAAGGTATAAAGATGCAGTTATTAAGCTATATATCTGGGAATGAAGTGTTTATCTGGCAAACCTCTTCTAAGCACAGCAGTAATTTTCTTATGCAGGGCTCACTTTCAGTAAAGCTTCAAAGCAGGGAGGGTTTAAGTGTAAAGAAAAGTTACTCAAAGCAATACATAAAATTTAAAGAGCACTGAAAGTATGCTTAAGTATGAAAAGCTTTTAAGACAGAGTAGAAGCAATTACTTGCTGATACAGCATTGGGAGGAAATTTATTACACACAATTTCACTGAGAGACAAATAAGAGGCACTCTTGCTCTGCAGCAAGTTACCACAAAGTATTTTGGCCCTGGGTTTGCCAATAAAATGCTGCAGCTTTCCATTTCCTGCCTGGCATGTAATTTCACTTCTTGACTGAGATAATAGAGTGATTCAATTCAGGTTTCCACCACACTCAAAACTTTCCTAAATTTGGAAAGAAAAGTTGCTGCAGGTTGCATCTCCTAAACCAAACTGAAATAAACTTCAGCTGAAATAAATTTGCTTCAGTATCTCAATTATTACTTTCTTCAACAGAACCAGGAATTAAATCAAATACTGTACATGGCAAGTAGCTGTCTCATACACAAAAGAAATGTACACCAAAGAGATAAACATCTGGAGAACAGTTTACTGCTTCTCATTCCAAGCTCTTTTGTTTAAGGGATAAGTGGCATTTCATGGCCGCTAGTGTTCCCTTAACTCAGGCATGGTATCTGTAAAACTTTTTTTTTCAATCTTTGATGTCAATTCATGGAGGTGTGGGCAAAACAACACCAAATGTTTGTTTTACCTGTAATGCAAACATAACCAACCCATATTTTCTTCAGTGACCATTTTATAATACACATTTTTGCTTTTTCCACCAGCTGGTATTTTCAGAAGACAAGCAGGTGACTACATGCATCCCATCCTAAACAAAGGAATGTTGTTCAATCTGTTGATTTTTAAAAATACAGTCCCTTTTTTTGCTTACATTCTTTTTATTGTTTAGCATGGTCTTACACTGACTTAAGAAATACTCAGAAATGAAGTTGCACTTCTCTCTATCCTGCTTCCTATTCCCTTGAAAACTTCTTCAGCTTCTTTGTCCTCTTTAAAAAGCAAGACTGAAATGCAACAGATTTAAGATTCTCTTACGATAGCTATTTAAAATTGAAAATGAAACCTTGGGCAAAGAAAATTGATTGATGTATTCTTTCCACAAACATGGTTTAACATGTTGGCTAAGCCCAGACTGTTCTCATGTCATAGTAACTACAGAGAGAATTCAGACCGCTCCAGTTGAGAGCACATGAAGCAGATAATCAAAATACTTGTTAGAATTTGCTGATTCTAGCATCAAATTCATCATAGGTTCAGAAAAAATTCACTGAACACTTAATCACATAGAATTCCCATCAATTTTTATTTCTGTTTTTCTAAGGGAATTTCCATTTAACAAAATTATTTTGCCCAAACAGATCAGCCTCACAGCTTGGGGACAGCAAAGAATGTAGAGAAAAACCAGAGCAAGGTCACGGCAAAACAGTCCTCCCAGATTCCAGGGAAGGGAATGTGTAGCCATGCTCTTTACACTCCCCACCTCCTACATGGTCTCCAGGACGAAGTCACACAGACCACATCATGTATCTTGTGACTACAATAACAGTCACAAAATTGTAACTGGGGCCCAGAAAAAGAAGTTGAGAACGAATGAATGAGCAACCACACGTATAGGCACATGTGCTGTAGTACGGAATCTCAGATAACTGTTCATAAATATCTAGTCAGGGCCTTTGAACAAGCCTCAGCATAGCCAAAGTAAAACTCAGCATCGCACTTAGATGTGTTAATTCAAATAAGGAAAGCCAAAATGTGCTTGCACTGATAATTATTTTTGAACATTTCTTAGCAGGGATTATGTATCCTTTTTGTTCATTAGGATATGTTGCACACATGCACGCACAGGCACACAGAGGACATTCTTCTAGCACTTGCTGTGACAATCACCTGCACAACTGTGAAGCCAGCACAAATTATAATTTGCATGGATGTTGGAAGAGAGTGTTTCAGCAGATGCAACAGTACAGCACAAAGCATAAAAAATTAGGAGGAAAAAGAAATGAATTCTTGTTTTACAGATACAGATTTTTTCCAGACTATAGGGTAGACAAGAAGTTACTCAAGGACTAAAGCTGAAAAAATTTAGGTGATTGTTACTTAAATTCTCATTTCATCTCTCATACGGTTAGCATCTACTTCTCAGCTTTTCATACATATATTTTGTAAGAAACAGGTTTGCTACATTGTTGGTATGGGATTATTTGCCTTGCCGGGCTTTTTGATGAGAAGGATGCGTTTCACTATTTCTCTTCTGCTCTCTGCAGAATTGCAGTTGTGTTTGCCTTGAAACAGAAAACTAATATGCATGTCAGGTGCACAGCTACCATAGATTAGATGGAACAAATATATCTACACAAAACCTGTCTTGAATGATATTTAAAGGAACACTAAAACACAGATGCTTATTTATTTAAGGAGAAGAACTGTAGAAAATGTTTTTTCCCAAAGCCTGAAAGTTGAAAACCAGTTAATCGCCAAATAAAATGGGATTACAACAAAGATTTAAACAGGCAAGACACATACGATAAAAAAAAAATCATTTTAAACAATCTTTCTGAGGCAGAGAAGGAAAAAGTTGCTTTTAATGACAGTATTTTTAGCATGTACTTCATGTACATTCAAGAAAAAGAGGGGAGATGTTTTTGAGAAAACAAATTAATGAGCGTATTTTAAGAAGAACAGAAGAAAATTAATTCTATAGTTTCTCACTTGTCAGCAAATTACTTTGTAAGATTTCAGCTCATGCTAGAAGCGATCCTTTCACAGACATTCCAGAATCATAATCATGTCAATCAATATTATTTAGAGGAGTGGGCTCACATTCCAAAGGTGTTTTTGAAATACTCCAGTATTCAACTATCACACTCCTACGTTATAAGGAGTTCCCGGGGGTCCTACAATAAAACCTCTCCTCCACCTCCTCCTTCATTTCGCACACACATGTATTTTGTTTTTTGGAACTAACTTTCAATCAGCAGCTCTGACAGATCTAAGAACTGAAATATGTTAAAAGCCAAGATTAACCATTTGTACTCCAACAAAACAGAACACAGATGCAGTGTGCTTTAGTGATTTAGTGAAAATGGACCTAAAGGGTATCGTTGAAATAAAATTAAATACTTGTATGCAGTGCTGTACAGAGCATTGTCTCTAGACAGCTAGTGGACAAAACCTTTCCTTTATGTGACATTAATATCCTCACAATACAATGTCTGCTAATCTCCAGCTGACAATTGAAGGAAGTGAATAAAAGCAAGTAAGACAAGGATGAGTTTTCCCCTCTCTGTTTTTCTCTTTCTTTCTTGTTCTGCCCTGTCCTGGAAAGCTCTGCTCCTTTTGGAGTTTCCCCATCTCAGACAGTTATGGAAGAACCTCCTATCAAAGGAAATAAGAAGCCACACAACAGAATGGCACTCTGTTCAGGGAACCTCTTGAGCCAACAGGATAAGGCAACTTGAAGCAGATGGAAAGAGTCTTTCCAATCAAGAAATCCCCTATATGTCTTTCTTTCCACTTGCCTTTCCAGCCTCCCTATGGGCCTCTGTCAGGCTGGACAGAAACACCCAAATTGTATTTTTGATGAATTTTCTTTTGAAATAGCAAATAGAAAAGGGAAATACCACCACAATTCTATTTGGTGCTAGTTTGGCACAAAACTTCCACCTTAATTGCTCCAAACAACAGCAATGCACTGTCCAAAATAATATATAATGCCAAAAATAATGAGGAATATGCTGCTCCACTGTCGTGTTCATGAACATTCTCTCTACTGTATTTAGGTAGTATTAATTGTGTGTTGCTTTGCTGTGCCCCACTTAGACTTACAGATATTTTCCTCTTTTGCTCAGTCTCACCAGATAAAATGGCACTCAAACCATCCTCATGGCCATTGCCAAGGCTGATGAGATGATTTTACTACTTTTAACTGTTTTAATGACCAAAGATATCAATCCTTCAACACTTTCAAAGCAAGTACTGCTTGTGTTGATAAAATGAAGAGACATTGTGACCATTCTCTCTTTCTACAATACTTATGAATGCATAAATGTTGGTGCTCAGTGGACAGTCAAATCCAAGACTAGGGGTTGTTTGTTTTCATAAAGAACTTGAGTCTGGTACAAAGGAACAAGGTGCAGTCAAGTAATCTGTAATGGGAACTGCAGACCACAACTGTCAGCTTGATCTTTCCCCTGTGTAATTTTTCCATCCTTACTAGTATGTCTTCCAGCACAAGAAAGAATGCATAAATGAGACAGAGAATGCCACATCCCTTCTCTGCCAGTGAACACCATTATATATTTCCATACAATAAACAATTTTGTCTGTGCAATTTAGCCTCTAAAAAAAAGTTTGGCTAACTAAAATACAGTAGAAACAAATATCAAGGAAAAAAAGAAGTATATATTTCCATACAATAAACAATTTTGTCTGTGCAATTTAGCCTCTAAAAAAAAGTTTGGCTAACTAAAATACAGTAGAAACAAATATCAAGGAAAAAAAGAAGTATATATCTAAATTATACCTTCCCAGCAAAAGATGTCATATTTCTTCTCTTATACAGCAATTCCAAATGCTATTTCAATATAAGAATGTTCTCCAGTGATGAGATATGAAGAGGTGATGATTTCCTCAAATTAGGAGGACATTAACAATTAAGTGTTAATGTGAACATTGTTACATTAAGGCAATTATAACTGTATTCCATGAAGAGCAATAGGAAATAATTACTCTTATTCTCAAGTGATAGATCTAAAAGAATGAGATTCCCAATCTTTAATTCATTAGATGGGCAGTTCTCATTTCCAAGTGCAAGAAAGAATCAGCCTTTCTTTATTGAAAAGATATCACCTATCTTTCATTACTGGAGTGTGCATGCACCTTCACTTCTATTTGATAATATCAAGCAGCAAGCTGAAGGCATTTTCAGAATATCCAGCCATCTCCAGGTGCAATATCCTCCTCATCAATACTGTTCACCTCTTCCAGGTGCCTCTAAATGCAAACTTCACTCAGAATCAAGGAGCAGTCATGCTCATACAGCACAAGAGACTCCCCATGGATACGCAAATACTCTCCAATTGATAGTTCTCTGACCCAGAGAGAAAAAACCTTAAGTGAGTAAAGGTGCATGACATACCATGCCACTTAAAACCTGCAGTACAAAGAAGCTGGCCCATTATAACTTGCATGCCAATGTTTGGCTGTCAATGATTTTTTCAGTCTAAGTCTTCCAAGAAACAAAGAATGTCACAGTCCTTTCATTGGGATAATGAAGCTTTGACAAATTACTGGGGGGAGAGAAAGGCAGGAAATCTTATAATCCTATTTCTGACTTTAAACAGCAAAACAAGCCTAAGTGCATTTTTGATGCCAAGCAAAACAATGTAGAAAAAAAATGAAATTGGGCATAATGGCATCGTCAATGCCTCTAACCACCAAATAGATACTGAAATCCTTCCATCTTCATAAGCCTACATTCTTTTCTGACTTTTATATGCTATCACTCCACACTCTCCATATTAAACACAGAGGTACTGGTTGGCTGTAATAATTAGCAAAGCTTGCCAAAAAGAGGTGAGCACAAGGAATGCGTCAGGTGACACACCAGTGCCTCCAAGGACCCTGGGACCTGTCAACCTCTGTAACTATATCCTCCTGGCCTGTCACAGTAGAGTTAATTAGAAACATCTGTAGTATAGAGATCAAGCAGAGGCAGTGGCGGCAGCTTATTTGCACAAGAAAGGTACAACTCATGTGGGAGGTAAAGAACGTGGAATCACAAACAGATACAGATCAGTTACATGAACATGATCGGCTATCTGAGATACATGCACTTCTGAAATAAATCTACCTGAGTAATGCAAATGCAAAACTGATGAAAAGCCTTAACTGCAACACTGGTGAACTGACTTACTGGAATCTTTACAGTGAAGTCTCCACTGACATGCAAAACGTCATTTATCTGTTCAGTCATTATGTGTCTGCTCCACATGTTCCTCTGAAAAATGAATTATATTACCTTCACCTTATATTCTTCCTAAGGACCTTATGAAAAGCTGAAAAGGGCAATTTGTTTAATCAGAGTTCATGATGCACTTTATGGCAAGCAAGTTCTTTTAACTATGATTCCCTCCTCCTCCCAAAACGAGATGTACTTTGGAAAAATTCTGTTAAAGGTGACACTACAAATTTTTGTTTTTCCTATTCCCCAAGCACAGATCTTTCAGTCTGTGATAATGTACTAAAATTTGGTGCTGTATGAATAAATATGATACACCAAACAGAATTCAAGAAATTCAAGTGGCAAAATAAATTTATGGCTGCAAGAAAACTTGTGCAGAGTTGTGCATGTGCACAAATACAACTCAGAGAACTCTGCATTCCTACAAGTCCATCCTCCTACTTCCCCATTAGCAATCAAGAGCTTTTAATAAATTTGTACAAGATAGCTGCAGATGTTTAGGCTGATCCCTCCTATTTTCAACTACAGAGTATTTCCGTGCCTGGGCACATCAAAGATTGTCAGACAAAACAAACGAAGTGGAAAACAAAAAAAAAAAATCATCAATTTTGTTTAAGTTGTAGGACACATGATTAAAGAAAAAGTGGGTGCAGAATCCTCAATATGTGCATATTTGCATATGCAAACCACATGATGGAAATATAAATGTGTAAACAATATCTGGCAGGCATTTTCTGAAGCACTCATGTCCTCCCTACTCTTAATTCAATACTCTGCTGAGCCTTGGGCCCCCAGCAGATTTCCCCCAAGCAAACAGCTGTAGTTGTTTATGCTCAGAATGCCTCACCCTCACAAACTGCCTGCTATGGTGCGAGTGGTGGCACATAGAAACACTTCTCCATGAACCAAAGCTCCACACCTCGGGCATCTGGCAGATCTCAGGGGCTGCCCAGTGAATTAAGTAAAGGATCCCCAGTGCATGAGCACCTTCTGTCACCTCCACTGCTGCACCAGGGCTGGCAGAAAGGTGTGACAGCCAGCACTGCGCAGCAACAGCTCAAATCCTCAAAGCGCCATTTGTTGAAGGTGATTTGTTAGAAATACTGATTTCCCTGAGAAACTTTGTGAAAAGATGATAGCCCCCAAAGTTCCAGAGGAATGTTTTCTTGCTGACTGTATTTCTCCTCACACCCTTTTCTGTCCAGTAGTCCCACTTCAGAGTCTTCTGTTTCAAAGCCAAGTTCCAGGTCTTCTTAAGTCCATTTGCACTTACTCTTTCAACTGTTCCTTTTTTCCCTTTCAATCCCAGTTTATTGTGTTCAACTACTTAGAAATTCAAAAGGTTTGTATTACAACATTCCCAAGGAACAATTTATAGTCATGGTACTTAAAAAACTAATTATCTGATTTTGACATGTATATGCTTTAAAAGAAAAGGAGCTATTTTTTTTGTTTGTTTGTTTGGTTGGTTTTTAATAAAAGAAAGGCACTCTGCATTTAAGAGCAATATAAAGAGCTGCATGAAATAACAGCTGGAAGTAGCCACATTAGAGCTTGGTAAAGCTGGGGAGCTAATAACTCAGAACTGCAAAGGTTTACCTGCTTTGGTTACTGATAAGACCAAGTGTGAGTATTACTCAATTCTGTAGCACAGCCTGCAGCAACACAAAACTGCAGAGTGGTTGAACAGAATGCAAAGATTATGACTTCCAGTGTTTCATTTTCATCCAAAAAATGGCATCAGCAGTTTTCTGTGGGTAAAATCTCACTAGTTTATTCAAACTTCGGAGTCTGTGGCCCTAAAATCCCTGAGATGAAGTCAAAAAGGACCTCAGTATTCGGACATTTCTTTTATAGTCTATTATAGGCAAGATACATTGTGGAAGGAATCCAATAGCATGTGCTGAAATGGCATAAAGCTTTCTTTTTCCAGATCATTTTTGCTGATCTGAAACATCTGCATCAGATACCACTGCAGATAGACTTAAACCAGCAAGGATATCAGCATGTGACTTCATATGGTATCTAAACAAGACACTTGCTGATACTTAGGCTAATGAAAGCAAAGATATGCAAAAGTAGCAACAGATTTTTAAGGGGTTTCTTGTCTTTCGGTTGTGTTTGTGTTTGCAGGTTTTAGGGGGGAGGGCTAGGGATGTTCCTTTTGGCAAAAAACATGTCCCCTATGGAAGGAAAATCTCTTTTCTCTCACACCACCTAAGACTGCTGCAATCTTCAACTGCTTTCAAAACCTGTGTCTGTGCAATTATCACAAAAAAAAAAAAAAAAAAAAAAAAAAGGGCTTACTGTTAATGTGCTTCTTCTTTAACAGTAATTGGAAAATAGGCATATACAATATTTTCAAAACATGCAGTACAGGATGCATTCCTGACCAAAAGAGGAATTCAAATTTTGTCAGGTGTTCAATTACACAAAATTCTAATTACACAAAATTCTAAGTTATCTAGAGGTAGTCATGCTGCCTAAACATTTCCAAATCCATTCTCTTCATGCAAAGTTACACACAGTGTAGGCTGAGATCCCCATGGCTTCCTAACTCAGTTTAACAAGCCATCAATTAAAGGCAGATATTTAGAGGAAGCAAAAGTGATTGGTTGCAGAGGGATTTCTGGACATTTTAACTGATACCCACTGAAAATACATGGGAAGGATTTCAAACTCAGAAAAAATTGACTGCCAAAAGTCTGACAGATATATAGTGCCATGATAGAAATACTACACATTATGTCACATCTGATAACCCACTTGCACCACATTACACAGCTGGTTTTGTTACACTGCAGTGCCAAATACAATCCCTTCACTCTTTCCTTCTTTCTCACTTCAAATTAACGAACAACAAAATTAAACTAGCAATTTCGCGGACATTACCACTATGCAGAACACAAGTTTTACCCTAAACTGGAGTTACAAAGATGAAGTAAGTAATATTCTTGAGAGCGAACTAAATTTTTGGTTGCTTTTCCAAAGCCATTAACAAAGGGCCTGATTCCCAGAGGTTTGCCCAGAATAATCAGCAGCAAGAAAGACTGCTATGATTTCAGTGTGCAGGTCAGCCTATGAGATTAGTCAAAAAGGTTTTGTAAATTTCAGAACATATCTACACAGATGTATGGAAAATAATAAAAAGAAAGAAGAAAAAAATAATAATCGTAATAATAATAATAAAGACTATTTAAAGGATGAAGCCAAAAGCATCAAGTGGTTCAGAATTTCTGAGGATCCCACAACAAATACATTCTGTGGAAAGAGTCATGAAAGTCAGATGGAAAAAAAATATATAGCACAAAAAAGGCAAACTTTTAGACAGCTTGTAAAACAGTGGTAATGCAAGAGGGAAATGGTCAACACACTAACAAGGGTTCATCAGTCTTAATAAATAGGACAGGGTCACACGGGTTTACTTCTAGAACCCATAAAGGTCCCTAAGTATCTAATTATATCTGAAAAAAAGCCTGAGGTTTTATTCCCTTCTATTCCTCGGCAGATTAGCTCATTCTTCATCAGATACCATTTTAAACTGAAGTATATTCCTTTTAAGAAGGTATGGTTTGTTTCTTATTGACATGATAGAATACTATGTACCATATGTTCTTCCAAGGGAGTATTACTAAGCAATATTAAACACTACAGCCTAATGGAAGGAACACAAAATGTGTTTCTTAGACGTACACAACAAAATCAGTCATGGCATTGGGCCATATAGTAGCTCCAGATTTTGAAGAAAATGTCAGATTAAGAGCTTTCACTCTTGTATTTCTTCTTTAATGCCAACTACAAATACATCCTTTCTATCACCTTTCCAGGGAAAATATGGGGTTATATTGTCACCTTTACAGAGAGGCAATTATGCTCCTCACCAGGCAGATATGTTGTTCATTGGGTCTAACATAAAACTGACAAGTGCTTCTTGTTCGTGTTTTTGTAAACAATGATTTTATAACATTGCTCAGGTTGGTAACTTCAGAAATCATAAGTAACAAAAGGTACCTTTGTGACCAACAAAAAGAAATAATGTATAACACATCTGTAACTGCAGGGTATATATGTAAGGAAATGCATTGTAGTGGGTAATAAAAATAGCACTTTGTTCCAACTGTGGTGCTAATTAGAATCTGATTTGCCTATTTAAAAGACATAATTGAGCAGAACCCATGCTACTAAGATTCCCAGGTTTGTTTTATTTTTTGGGAACTAATGTACTGACCTCAACAGCTGAAAAACAAAGGAGAGAGTGGGAATAAGAGGTCTGAAAATAAATATACCCATGCCCTCTGCTACTTTGCCAAGAAGTGAATTGTGTTCAAGTGACATGCTTCTTTACTGCAGATGCACTGTAGAACTTGCTAGGTACCTCTGATGCCAAACAGGACATTACCAGGGAGCTTTAGAAAGTAGGACACGACACAGTAATTTATTTTTAGAGTGTCTCTCCCTCCTCCCTTCCTTCCCTGGTTCCTTTTTTCCCTTTCCAAACCCATTGCTATGTTTTTCAAACAAACCCCTATTCCATTGAAGAATACCTAAGAAATTCAATCTCAAGTACAGCAGTCAATTGCCACCTAAGACATAGCACTTGCAAGAAGATTTTTGTTCATTAAAAACATTACAGAAAAAAAGAGCAGCTAGTTAGACAAGACTTCTTTTTATAAGTAATAATGTAAACATTAACAGCTTCCAAATTCTGCACTGGTTACATACAACAGAATGCCATGTGTCCCACGAAACACAAAAATCATTACAAAACCCATAGGAAAAAGTCAAATCTCCTCCCATCATCTCCAGATGATGAAGCCTCTTCTAAATGATATATCCACCATGTCCTTATTATGTTATCTCTGCTATATATTCAGTGCCCTTCAGATATTACTTAAAAGCCCTTGGGCTATTGTCTAAATTGAAATGTTCATTGTCCTCTGTATCTCAGTACTATTAAAAATACAACCTAAAATCACAATGGGATTTTTCCCTCCTCATTTTCTCCAAGCATAACTATTCTTATACTTGTGCAAGCACCCCCAAGCATTACTCTCTGACATTCTCATCTGATATGACTATTTATGTAGGGTTTCATATGGTCATATCCCACATAATCCTATATTCCTCAAAAAAGGAATCTATATTGCTGTACTTCTGTAGGGTGGCAAAATCCTGGGTAGTCTGCTCAGTATCAAGAAGTAGAAGGATCTTCTTACAAACATGACAATACTGGACACCTCTGATTAAGTGTTTAGGTATGGCGCACAACAAAAAGAAAAACTAAATATGAAATATCACGTTACATGTATCAAATTATAATGATAAATAATCACATTTATTAAAGCTACTACCTTCCTAATACAAAGTCACGCCAGCACATAGACAAACCTGTGTTCTAAAGACTATGTGGAACACTTGCACGATTTGGCCTGTTACCCCACTGATGTGTCAGCCAACAAAGACAGAAATCCAGAGCTGCTGGAACACTTGCCATGCCCAACACCTGTCACTGCTATTTCCTTGTCCAGCCAACCTCCCGCCATGCACACAGTCACACAGCCCGCACCATGTCCCAATTTGCTGCCTCCCTCCAGTCACTCCGATGCTGGCTGAACTAATTAGCAACTTGTCAGCTCGCTTGCACATAGCTTAGCATGGACCTGGGCACAGGGCAACAACAGGAATCCCTCTGGGCCTCATCACGACATCATTTCGGCAGTGGAGCCTATGATAGCAGAAAATGAAGCTGGTATTTATACACGGCATTAGAAGGGGGCCCTTCCGTATCAAGCTTAAGATGACAAAATGTCAGCTTCAATCATCTGACAGGCTTTGGTCTCTCTGTAACCTCTTTCTTTTTGGCTGCTCTTTTTTTATATACACATATGACACTAACAGAAAAATAAATTGAAAAGAGCACTGAGGCAGGGTGTATTTCACGCACTGGTGCCAATGTTTCGTATCTCATGAACCTCGGGAAAACAATTCGTTGAACTAATTAGTTTACAGTGTTTAAGCAGCTTGTTTCCCGTCCTTAATCTTCTTTATGTAATACTGTGAACAAAGCCATATTATCTTCTGATTTTTTTCTTATACAGTTTAACAAATATGATTTTTCTTTTTTCCTAGAGATTAGTTCATTTAGACTTCAAACTACCCTACCCTCCCTTACTTTTTTTGCTTTTTGGACAGAACAACATAAACAGCACCTACTATTTGTTTTTCACAGACCTTCAAAATTATGCTATATATATGTTTGAGATTTTTTTAAAATCTTATCCAGTTCATTTAATTTTTCATTTTTAGCTATTCCTCAGAAAACAGCTCTGTTTCCCTTCCTGTGAAAATCAGATGGCTGCTCTTCTCCCTCATGGGTACAAGTAATCAGTTATAGCTTACACAACTTGCTTTAAAAAGTACTGGATAAGAATTAGTTAAAAATAAACCAAGCAAACTTTTAAATCTGAAACAGGTGCATCTTTTACTTTCATCAGTCGTGATTGGTTTGAATTAGAAGAAAACATACAACTAAATAAATAACCCCTACTCATGAGCGTGGAAGCATGTCTGTGTCCTAGTCCTTAAAAGTGTCTTTGCTTGATATCCAGGAATGTGTCTGAAGCCAAATTAGAATACAGTAGTGTGGACTATCACGCTCCCTATTTCACATTGGGGCCCAAAAAATATGAGTAAGTCCTTTGAAATGTTTGACCCAGTAGGGAAACAGTATGAAACCTGTAGGACAACAAGACATCACTGTCCCCAATTGGTTCTTCCTTTCGTCATTATGAGCAAAAACCAGCCAGGTGCGCACTGACGTGCATCTGCATCAAGGCAGTGATGCTAACTTCAACCAATATTGAAGTGTTACGTAAATACTAAGTAAATATTGCTGTGTTAAGTAAAGCTGTACTGAAAGATTAGATTTTCTTAGACAGCTAGGTATATTTTCATATATGTTCAAATCAAAGCAGATGCTCCAGTGTATTAATGGACAGCTGGGAACAGTAGCTTTTTAAATTACTTCAACCAGGCACATGGGAGGATTGGCTTTTATGTCCAATATATAGAGACAGGACATAGCCATTGTCTTTTTAAAAGATGAAAAGGGAGGCTGGGTACATGCCTTTTATCCAGTAGTTTAAAGTCATCTTCACCCTAACATACATATTACTGGAATAATTTCTCTGGTATTATTTCTGGTTTTATACAAAGGCATTTAAAATGCACAAGCCATTCTGGAAACAAGAAACTGATACTTCAGCCACAAGGTAAGGGAGAAAATACATTCTTCTGTAATTTTAAAGCTTTTATCTCTAAGCAAATGTCAGATACTTCAGTGTTTAGCTGTAAGTGCCTAAACCTTGTCTTTGATATTTCTTTCTCACAAGGAGGTGTCATTTGTGAATGATCAAATCCTCTCTTTGGACATTTATTTCGTGCAGATTGTTGAAGTCCACCTGGTCAGCATTGTTTTCCCTTCTGATTTTTGCTTGCTTTAGAACTATCTGCTGTCCTCCCATGGTTATCCACATTAAAGTTGATTCCTGGTATCTTTAGTTGTCAGATTCCCAGCAACTCTTAATTAGTACAGAGAGGTGACATTGCTGCAGCTTCACGAGCACACGAACACCGTCAAGAGCTCTGTTCTATTGTGCTCAAGGAACTTCTCCCTTCTCCCTCAAGGTCAATGCCTGTGATTCCTCTGGGAGCTGGCAGCTTAACTGAAGATACTCGAAATCTCCCAGCTTCTCAGGGATTTAGTAGGGACTGCAGACTGCTTGCATTATTTCTGAATGCCTGAAATGTTACAGGAACAAACTTTCTAAATGAATGAAAAGCATGAAAAATATGAATGCTGCGTTAACTTCCATTAACCTTCTATTTTGATCCTAAATTACTGGATTAAAACTTTATGGGTTTAAGTTTTCCTTATAAATTTTCTCTTTAAGAACATGTGCAATTCCAGAACTGTCTAATGTTAAATATATGCAGACTTTTCCAATCAATACAGACTGTGGCTGGTAATGAAAGAGGAAAAACTACAAAGTTGCATTAAGCACAAAAATCTTTAACCTTTCACTTACAGGAAGATTTTGCAAGCTACTTAATTTCTCTCCTTATTTTATGGTCTAGTTTTGTACTAATTTAATAAGGAATGAAGAAGAATGACAGACATCTACTGTTCCCACTTCTTTTCTCTCATTTAAAGCGAAAGATATTTATTTTTTTCAATTTACAACTACTACTTAGCAATATATGAAGCAGACCTGTCCTTACTCAAAATGACTCGTTTTCATATCCATCAACGTATCCCCTCATCCTCTGGAAAGTTTTAAGTGTTAGTTCACAAGGACAGAGAAGAGTATTTTTCCTAGGAAAAAAAGTCTTTGTGACTCATGAAAGCTGATGAAACAGGCAAAATTTTGATGTTTGCAATACTACTTAAGAGAATTAACTGCATCAGCTAAGACTGGAAAAAAAACCAGTTTGGCAAAAATTTTTTTCTAGTCAGCAGGAAAATACATTCTGTAGCAGAAAAGTCAATAGGGTCATCTTCACAGATGAGTCTTTATCTTGTTTTTTTCTGGTTTTTCTGCATTTATTATTGTGATTCACAAAGATTGAGGCATCATATTAAATGTATTCAAGTGGATGAAATATTCTTATACAGTATTTCATGCTTTATTTCTCATCTTCATCCCATCACATTAGTGATGAATTAAGAGTAAATAGCTACATGATTTGCTGTGCCTAGAAAACATCTATGCATATGTAGAAGAGCTCTTCCTCCTCTTCAGTTCAAGTCTAGAAGAGGCTTCTCATTAAATGGCCATGTGACAGAAACCTACCAAACACTCTTCCTACTAAATGCAACCCTTCAACCTGTCTACTTTGTGATCAACAAAAAATATAGTTTAATCAATATCTGGCTCACTTCCACGTTTTTGTGGGGTTTTGGTTTTTTTTTAAAATCACTATCCAAAATCTGGCTAGATTCTTTGTGTGTGATATCCTACTACATTTCCTTGAAGTTTGAGGGGTTTTCCCTTTCTAATTTTTTTTTGCTTTGGTTTTTATCAGATGACATCTTGCTCTGACTGCAGTTGCTCTCGTAGTTTAAATCATACTGGATGTACTACGCCTGGAACTCTCCCAGGCCAGCAGCAGCCACTGCTAACACCTCCTCACTTGACTGAGAGTGGTCTGCTTCAAGACTTATTACAGTAAAAGAGTAAGATTTACTAAAAGATCTACAAATACAGATTAAGCCAAGAAATTGTATTCCAAAGTGAGTTGTTGGTATAAGAGATGCATCCACCCACAGCTCTTGTATCTACTCTGATCCAGTGGCAAGTTAGGAAATACAACATAAACTGAGTGATGTAGAGAGCAATTTACTGACAGGAAGGATTTCAGTCTGGATGACACTTGGAAAATACCCACAAGTTCTTTCCCTAAGAAATCTTTTACACAGCTCTGCATTACAGATGTTGTTCTATAGCTTCCTTCCCAAAGGAATTCTCACTTTCTTTTCACACTCGTACACACACACACCTCTGCCTGAAAGGGTAAATACTACAAGCTCTGCTTGCCCTTCACTGAAGGAGATCTTCCCCCCAGCACTGCAGGACTCTTGCACTCTGCACATCGTCGACAGGTGAGGCTTCTGCTGCCAATTTCAGCTCTGAATGGTTTCTTACACAACTCAAGTTTTATGCACACATCACTACACCCCGGGTCCCTAGTGGCACAGTCAAGTAAATACAGCTCCTCAGGTGCCTTATTAAAAAAAAGAAAATCAGAGATATAAAAAAATGTAATTGAGAAATAATTGAGAGAGAGAGACTGCAAGGAACTGTTACTTGTCCTCTCCTGATGCAGCTTTATCACAAAGCAACACCACTGGGATTTGCACTCTGTGTTTGTGGGGATCAGATTGTTAATTACTAATCAGGCTGGTTCACAACAATTAGTCAAAGGTGCTTGTTGAACACCAATAAAAATATCACACTCATAACTACCTTTAGCTTATTATAGTTTTACCTACAAGAAAAAGTAGATGCCATGTACCTTCCCCAATGGATTATGGAAGCAAAAGTGCGGCAAGATGCATTAAACAAAACTCACTTAATTTGAACACACAAAACTCCCATCTACTGCTGTTCATCACCTATCCACACAGTTTCATTTCAGCTTTTCACTTTATATCCAAAAAGTATTTGCCTTTTACAGCAATTATACAGTAAGTCTTGCTTCTGAAAGCTATATTTTGCTCTTTAGAAACATTACGAAATCCACCAGTAGCATATCATCTTTGCTTTTCCATGAAGTCCCTTTATTGAAAACCACTACCACAGAGAAAAAGACCAGGACTTATTCAGATGTGAACAACTCCTCTTCAAAATGGAGAGCCCAAAAAATAACAAATTAAATTGAAGCTGCTGTTGTGAATTGTGTTTCTGGTTGAGCTGATGCTCTGAGTTTTTTCCAACTATTCCAAAAAAGTAATGGCTGGTATTTTTCCTACCTTGGTGAAAACTGTTAGGTCATAGTATAACTGGTGGCTAGTGTAGGACTTATTGCATGAACCTGACTACTTTTACCAGTGTATGTAGTAATTACTGTGGCTAAAAAGAGATTGCAAGTCTCTGGAGTAAAGTGACAATAAGCCAAAAATATTGAGTCATAAAGAAGGTTTATCTAAAACAAACCCACTAGGCAATTATATGTCAAACACATTTAATTGTATGATTGTGAATAAGAATAGTCTTAAAAAGTATTTTAAAACCATATGAATGGAAACAGACAATAAATAGGCATTTTCTTTACTTGAAATGCTTGACAGCATGAATATAATGAGCCTAGTGCAGTAAAAATAAGGCATAATTCCTCATTATGGCAGTAAGTCACAAGAACAACTGCAGTTCTACTAGCCATTACCTGTGGCTTCAGTCAATGGTAAAAATGTTCAAAAATAGTGTTTCTGCCTTAACAACCAATGAAATATAACAATCCAATATATATAAGATATGTATGCACTTTTAGTGTTTGATTGTAATAAACCCTCTCATTTTATTGTTAAAAAAAAGTAAAACCTATTTTGTGAATCAAAGTAGAATATTGTGACATGTTTTATGACAGCACATACCCTCTGAGTTGCTAATTCAGTGTATAAATATTTGATCAGAAAAATTCTGAAGTAGTAATTCTGCAAATTTATTTTCTATTATGTTGACTGTATCAACTATAGACTTTGCTCTCATACTTTCCCCTTCTTGAGAACATTTTAAAAAGAAAAAAAAGTATCAGTATATGAACATGCTATTTCCCAGTTATTGTAGATCCTTTTGATTTAATGAAATATTCTAATCTTTCACCTTCTTTATGTCACAACATGAATTGGAAGGATTCAATTTGACTCCAATATTCTGTCTCATGGTATTTCACATGATTGAATCTGAACTGTATCTCTTGCATATGATAGACAGCTGAAAAAGAATTTCATCTTTTGAAAATACCAAATAAGCATGTTCTGCTTAGAATAACTTAGAACATTTACAAGGCAATTTAATTTCCCAGTTACCTTTTGAATTATCTGGACTATCTCACTCAAAAGACATTCTAATGATATAGAAAAAATATTTGACTTAGTATGTGAGTCAGCTCTAAGATAACTATGAAAAAATACTATTTTGTCTTTTTGTATGTGTTTCAATGTCTTTCAGAGAAAGTCTGAACAGCATGCATACTAAGCAGGTATTTCTTCCAGAAACCTGCCCTGTATTTGGAAAGGGAGAGTTGATCTTTATGCCACAGCCATCATCAGTAGTAAGAAACAGTTAAGTGGATGGAAATTTAGCCATAGAAGCACTTGTGTGTTTTTACTGACAATGCACATGTGTTTGTGACAGCAGGAACCAGCTGTGAAATAAATTTTGAAACCTTATTACCCCTGATCAATAAAATAATTCAGCTCTTCTCTGGTCATGCCTGTGTTTGAAAAAGTAAAGGTTGGGAGAGCAGATGCACTTATGTGGAATGCAATGGTAAAGATGTGCTTTTCTTTCTAACTGCAGCTGCACAACTTAGAAGTTGTGCTACAGAAAGCTACAGAAGTAGGCAACAAGAAAGACAAACATGGTAAAGAAGCAGCCATCACATCCAAAACAGTAGGTCAAAAGGGCCAGCTGGCTGGCTTACACTCATGAATCTGTACTCTTTCTAGAATCTAACTATTCCAACAGCTCTGCAAAAGAAAAACACATCTCAACCCTTCATGAGAGGTACAGAGTTCTCTATGTGGTAAATTAATAAATTACCTAACAGCTTGTTAATTACATCCTTCCCCACTCATCATCCCAAGTATCCCTGTACTATCACAAGCATCATCTCATCATGTGAAAAAGGAAGATTACATGACCACTATAATCATTATTTTCCAACAACAATGACAAAAAAAGCTAGGTAAGTACTCTTACTTGAAGCCATCAACATGCAGAGAATCATAATTAATCTTTATGTAGTATTGCAATTTCTCATCAACTACTTAAGTATCATCATGATTGCAGGTCCAAAACAGGAACCTCTTGGTCTTGCTTAATGATTGTCTCCTGTGCTCTTCTCCCAAGACAAAGCACTGATCTGAGAGCAGAGTTGTGAACAAAACTAAGTTAATACAAACAAGAGCAAGACCAAGGTAGGTGCTAGGGTCTTGACCTGAGCTGGAAAAAATGGGTTAACCTTAAGTAACTCTTTACTGGGCTGCTAGAAATTAAGACAAGGACAGTGACAGAGCAAAAGCAAAGCAAGGACAGGGCCAGTGACCAAGGAACAGACATTTCAGTCTGTATTTGCTCTCACTTGTGACTTTTGTTTATTCAGTGCAAAGAGAATTGTTTGGAGTTTTTAAAAAAATTGTTTACAGTAAAATGATCTTTAGAGTAAGCTGCTAAAGGCCAATAAAACCTCTCATTCTCCTCCATTCCTCTCCTTGAAGATCAACTTTATCTAGAGAATTCTTATCTTAAGTGAATAACTGATAAGAAAAATTAAAGGGCTCAACAGCACCATGTGTTAAGTAATTGGACCCCAGCTCCCACACCTCTTTGTCTCTTTGCTAAATCTCCTCTGTCTCTCAGCTAAACCAACCCGCTCAGAATATCAATCACAGCTGAGGTTGGAAATCACAGTTGGACAAAAGAAGTAATAGTATTAAAATTCAGAAAACTCAAACACACAACAACAAAAAAACCCCACCAATGAAATAAGAAACCCTAAGCCACCTGCTACAGAAATCCCCACTATATAAGCAAGGGCATAATTTTCTCTTATTTCACTGTTTCATTCCTTCATTGGTTTATCAAAACTTTCTGATACACGGTAGTTCCCCCCACAGCCCAAATTTACTTTGTGCCAACTCAGAGGTAAGTACCTAAAGACAACCTCTTAAAAAGCATCTCTCTGTCAAGACAGCCACTGTTATAAAAGGAGTTATTTATCCAGAAAGAACATTACATTCATATTTATCTGTATGAGGACATCAAATTATACCACTGCACCAGAATAACCAAAGAACTACGGCTATATCACACGAAATTTCTGTACAAAAAGCTTCAGAATAGCATTAATATTTTGGGATTTTTTTTGTTGTTGTTTTTTTTTTTTGTTTTGTTTTGGTTTTTTTGTTTTGTTTTGTTTTTTGTTTGTTTTTTTTTGTTGTTTTTTGTTTTTGGGGATGTGTGTGTGGCTTATACTGCTTCCAGGACAACATAAGCAGAGAAATTAAATTAATCTGGGTTTTTTTCTGTAGAAAGAATGTATATCAGTGAGCCAAAACCATGCATACACTCTCGCAGCTGAGCCAACAGAATGAAAAGTGTGACTTCTCCTGCAAAGTCAGAAAAGTTTTCTTGAATGGCCTAAATTTGGTGCATTTTATATCACTAAAATTCCTTGCACAGACAAAATCTAGCAATGTCAATTGATCTTTCTCTAGATATGCAAAACGGATATGCATTCCGAATAAGAGAGGCTTATCTCATGACTATTCAGAATCCCCCACAACACTTCTTTTGTTAAAACTTTCAGGTGCTTAAGAGACTACAAAAAATGCAAAGAGAACCAACTGTAAAACTGTTAATATTTAGCAGGCTGTAGTACTGATTTGATACATATTTATTTTTACAACAACCCCAATCAAGCTTTCATATTTTCACAGATACAAACCAGACCTGAAAGCTACTCCATAATCTTCAGCTAAAATGCTTGCTGAATTTCTCTGTGCAAGAACTGTACAGGCAAACAAACTATCCCAGTTTGTTAAATGGGGGAGATATTGATGGGGAGAGAAGAACCCCCCCGGTTCATAAAAAGCAGTGTTTCAGATTATTACATTTGGAGCTTATGAGAAGTTCTCTACTCTGCACCTAGATCGATACTTGTAAAGTGTCTGTCCTGCATGAAGAATTCTGCAAAGAAATATCTTCCTAATCGCATGGGTAAACTGAGCAGCTGCTGCTATCTTCCTTGAGTCCTGTCTACATGGAAAAATTATTCCCAAATATGACACGTTATGAATTTGAAGTGCAATAGCTGTTCCAAAACAGCTACTCACAGGACACAGCTACTGCAGTCTAAGAGCATTCCACATTCAAAAAGGTTTTAAACTGCAAGATTATTCATGTCCTCCTCTGAGTGCCCCCAGTGAGAAGCTTCAAGGGGTGTTAGACTGTGTCTTTTCTGAAATCCAGGATTACTCATGTAAACTGCAATAATCAAGCATTACAAGGTAAAGTAGCCAAAGGAAGATGCTTCCAAATATATGCCAAAATGACAGCATGAGGACTAAAATATCATTTCTAGTTTCAATGTCACAGAATAGACCTAGAAACAGTGACAATTACAACTGAAATTTGGTACATATTCTTTCTCCCTCTATTCTTCATGGTGCTCTGCTAAGAAGAGAAAAAACTTCACTTTTTTTTCTGCTGGCATATATGAATTACGTTACCGCCTTAAAAGTCATACATAATAGACTCAATGTTCAGGCTTGTCAGTTCCTCCACAAAAGAACATAACAACTGTTCTAGTTTTGTAACATTTTCTCCAGGTTCTTCAGCCTGCAGGCTCTTTAGTAGCAGCCAAATGCCTGGATATACTTTAAATAAGTAACTGTACAGCTTATAATTCAGAATACCTGCTGACCCAACATGGTATACAGCCCTTCTCTAAATCCCATGACAAAAATCCCATGCTGTTAGCGCTGAAGAACTTTGGTTCTCACTCGCCATCTACTAGTCACTTATAGGGTCAAGCAGGATGTTAATAGGGAGCACTCAACAGTATCCAGATTAATTCATATAAAAAAAGATATGGTACATATGAAACCAGAATTTTATATGTAGCAAGAAAACATAATCCTCTTTGCTTATTTTCTATCAGTACTTGTTTGGACTTCTCTATTCTGAGGCATTTTCTTCACATGTTCACATCACTCACACTGTATGTCTTTTGTGGGGTAAGATTCCTGACATATTTTCACCCTGAAGCTGTGATCATCATCTTTTGAAAGTAACAGGCAGAGACAATGACAAAAAAGCCCATAAACCCTTACACTTCAAGTAAATGCCTAGCAAAAGTTTTAGCTCAGATGTATGCTAAATATAGAGGTATCAACTACTGACTACACCAGGAAAAATAGGGGACTTCCTGTTTTTAATTAAAGCTTTCATAATGGGGAATTTATTTCTTCCACACTCACTCTGTCACTGTAAGCCATTTTTTTGTAATGCTTTATTTCAACACAAGAGAAAAGACATGAATGCTCTAAGGTGCAAGTATTACCAACACAGATGGATCAATCTTCAAGCACAGAATGACACATAGATCATGAAGGAGGTAAGCCACAAAAAATATCTGGAGAAAGTTAAATGAACAAAACCAGGTCAGTGACTCAGTTCTGTGGTGCTCCACAGCCATTCTGGTAGAGATAATTTGCCTGGTGAAATCATCCTGATCAATAGCTCCAAGGCAGCTGTGAGCTGGCTCTGTGACAGTCTATTGACTAGAGCCTTTCTTCTTTTCATCATTCAAATGGCATACTTCTGCAACCTGACCCAGGCTGCAAGGTCCCACCAGCAGATGTTGACATTATCTCCTCCTGATTGTAACAGCTTATCATAAACAATTAGTCTGCTTTTTGAGCTTTGTTTTTGTTGGATTCTTTGAAAAAAAAGGCTACATAGGGGAATAGTAGGAAGAAAAAAAGATTATGATTTATAACTTGGTACAGAATGCATGTTGACACTTCTATCATATGTTTCCATTATGGTGAAGAAATCAGGATGCCATTAATCTGTATTTTCCAGACTAACCAAACGCCCTTATGTTTTACTGTATGTTGCTGTTTCATTCAACAGACCATCTTAAGAAATGTACAAAAACAATGGGTTTGTACTGCTGTTATCTCCCTACATTTCTAAAGTATCTTTCTTTTCTCTTCCGTATCATACTGCCAGGCAGAAAAGCTGAACTCCAGTAAGATAGACTTTTACCCCTGTTTAAGGTCAGTGACACATGCATTGTTTTTTACTGTTTTACACTGTCTTAACAGTCATGAATTTGAGAGGCAGTCCTGTGGTACATCCATGATCTTTAAATATGTCAAAGTAAGTGCCATGCTGTACCATGTAACTTTGACACTACTGTATCAGAGATGAAGACTGAACTGTAGTTCCTATCACCAAACAAGACACAGCAGAAGAACAATGTACTACTGAACATCTCTCTCAGCCAGCTGCCATGACCTGGAAAAAAACCAATTCCTTTTGATGCAGCTAACAGACATTTCAAGCATGGCCAGGCACACAGATTTATTCAGATGGCTTTATGATTTAGGCTATTGCCTATAGAGACCTTCTAGGAAGCTACTGAGCACCATTTTGTAAGGATCATTAGCTAGAACTGACCTCAAATACCACAGTTAAATCTACAAAGGGCTCAACCAGCTCTATTCAAAAATCAGACAATTTTTATGCTGGCATCAATGAAAGCAGAGTGGGATTAGTGGGGAAATACAAACTGGAGAGTCACACACACAAATGCCTTGTTTTGGAGTCAGTGAGTATAATCAAAGTCTAGTACCCAAAATGAATAAGATGATCTGTTATGGAGATTTTGATTATTTCTCTATTTGCTTGAAGTACAACCTGATAGCAAAGGCACATAATCTAGCAAACTGACATCTAGATTCAGTGTAGTAATTTCTTTTCCAAACCCAATTTGATCAGTAACATGCTCCATGACCCTGGATGATATGCTCTGTTTTCCTCACCCGATGTCTTGTGCCTCTCCTGCACATTGCCAAGCTCTCACTTCAATGCTGCACACCAGCCACAAATTAATCCATCTTATGATAGCAAAGGATATTGTTAAACAAATAATTCCTAAAATTTGTGAGGGTTGACTCTTCTTTTAATTACTGGCTATCATAACTAAATGTAAGATTTTATTTCGTTAAGAAAAATGAAAAGGATATAAAAAAAACCACCAGATCAAGCCAACACATTTAACTCTTCACTCACTTCTTCTGTGGACAGCATACAGTTGTGCAATTTCTGCACGGAATTACACCTTGCTGTAGTGTCAGAAATAGTGTTCATTTACTGGACTTGGGCAATCATCACTGAAGATTAAATCTTACATTTTTTTAAATTCCAGCATTAGAAACAGAAGTGTCTTAGCCTGTTCAGAAACACCAAGTTTCAAAAACACCACCTTCAAGAAGGGAAAATACTCAATACTGAACTACTGACAGATGATACTGAATACATGTCAGCAAACTTAACTTTGTAGTCACCCATTTTATATCAAATATGCAGTCATAACATTTTTGTCATAAACCTAAATCAAACACACATTCATTAATTTTATGGTGTCAGGAACTTCTGGTAGCAGCATAAGAATTAGTGACTCTCATCACTTACTTTTCCCTGAAACAAAGATACCTGGTTCTTAAATGTATGCAGTGGACATGGCACAGAAAGGTTTTGACAGATATGCAATTCCTTCCTTGTCTCTTTCTCCTGCCTTTCCTGGTTCACAAAAACTGACAGCTAATGGAAGTGACCATGATTCACCTAAAGAAACGCTAGATCAAGTGGAGCCGCCACAGCATACTCTGTTACCTGTGTAGGACTAACACCAGACTGATAAATGCTCCTTTCCCCCTTGCTGACTTGGAAAGGGATTTAAATGAAGCTGCTAACTCTAATGAGCAGCACACTGCTGGTTGTCTGAAGTGAGCTGTACACCACTTACAATCAAACTGTAAACCAGTCATTTCACTTCACTGATCTTCTTCAGGCTTCCTAGAGTTTAACAGACAACCCATTATTCAGTCCATCACACTGCCTGTCCACCTCTCTCCTCCAATTGTTTCAAGACACAGGATGAAGCAATTCATGCTATCTTACACAACCTGTTTTCCAAATCTCTCTGCTCACAGAAGGCTGCTGTTCACAGGGGACTGAAAAAACCTCTAAAACAAAACCAAAAACCACAACACAACAGCAAACTTAGAGCACCTTTAGCAGTGTTATCAACAACAAGCATGTCAAGGACAGATTCTCCAGCATGTCAAGAACGGCTTTCCTAAACATGATCTCCTAAAATGATGTATTTCTTCTGGCATCTTAAGTAAATTAACCGCCAGGAACCTCAGTATTAGAAATGGAATTAAAATAACATAACCTTGATACTTTGGGGTTTACTTATTTTGTTATGAATAGCAGCTGTATCCTCTTGTTTGGAATGGGAGTCTTTTGACAGCCCACTACTGCAAAGCACACACATGGCCTTGTGCAATTTGGGTAAGAGCACAGAAGAATCAGACCTTTTATTCTGCTCACACACAAAACTGTGCCTACAGAACTCTGTCTCTATCAGATCCCAGCTGAAAGACGTGATGAATGAGCCTCAAGAGAGCACTTCTCCTTGCCTTCGGCTCCAATGGCTTGCAGGCATATGACACTCCATCAACAGCGAGAGCTGGCAGCTTGAAAGGCGGGAAGGACGTTCACTGATAGCATGCATCTGCTTAGTAACAGCACTGGTGCTCCATTCCTTTTCCCATTCATTGCCTGCAGGAACGACTCCATTGAGAGGCTCACCATCAACAGATGGTCCCAGGCTAAGGTGTAATCAGGAGCAGCTTGCTAAATTTACCCCAAACAAATAGAATTACAGGCTTTTGTGGAATCTGAAATGATCTGGGAACTTGGGTGGTACCGAGAGTGTTAATGTGAGTACATCCCAAAACAATGATCTGAAGTTGTCAGTGAAAATTAGCTCTGCCCTGAAGTTGCATATTTATACCCATGCTGCTTAGTGCCTCAGCTTACACAATAGATGCTGATTTTGAGAGAATTTTTATCTGCATCCTAATTAAGTCATTTACCTCCTACAGTCTTCTTTTCCCCTCAGGATATACTCTGCTGAAAATGTTTTAATGCAAAATCTACACTTTCATCACCTTCAACTCCTGAGTATTTCATATGTCGACTTTTTACTCCATTAAGAAAATAAAAACTACTATTAAAATTGAATAAGTCTTTACCAAGACAGAAAACTATGTTATAACATAGAATTGGATGTGTATATGCCTTGAAAGCACTATTACCTCTAAGTTACTTGTTGTTTTGTTGAATGCAACATTTAAGTTTGGAATCATGCCCTCTTAAAATCTACTAATAGCAATCCAAGCACAAGCAAAGGGGCAAAAAATATATTAATTTCAAATGCAAGTTCTGTATCAAGATTTAGTATTTTAATTTACAACTCCTGTGCAGAGAACAAGCAATTTATTTTTACACAAAAATGTATACAACTGCTCCAGAGAAAAATCAATTATATTCTACAAACTGGCATACACACATAAAATAATACTAAGCATGCTAGCGGGCTGCACTAGCAGAACTGTGGATCCAACCCCAGTGAAAGATTTCATATGGTGACTGCATGCAAACTAATGTTCATTTGTTTGTCAGATGTATTCATAGCAAAACTGAGTACAATCTTAGGCATCAATTTGATCACTTGCTTGTCCAGGTGACAAAAAATGCGGCATATGGAAGTCACCAGTGTCATGCCGAAGATGACATACCAGTGGTGGTCTGAGCCTAAAAGCTACACATATGAAATGAAGCGTTGCTTCATTTTATGTTACCCCACTGCCTTCAGGTAGCACAATACGACTTAACAGAGAAAGCATAATAAAAGCTGACTTCTCCAAACTGGCTTTGAAAAAACTAAGCACGGGTTTTTTTAGCTTGTAAAATTTAGGCCATTTATAAAATTAATAAAAGCCTCCTGAGGCTGTCGTTCTGCAGCAACACAAGACTTTCAGCATTTGTTTAACTAAAGAGGTCCCTATACTTCTGACTCAGGGTAGTGTACTGCTCCCTAATTGTACCAAAATAACTGCTTTTGGGGCTATGAGATGGATCCTGACATATGTAGTGATTTGGTTAAAGAAACATCAGGTGGCCCATAGCAGAATTGGTTTTGACCTTGATCAACCCCTTGATCCGTTTCATAGTATCCAACCTGTCATCACAACTGAGAATGACAAATGCTTAACTACAGGGAGATCTCAGCAGTCAGCCGAGAAGGAAGAAACTAGGACTAAAACCAGAAAATCTGCCAAAACCCTTCACACCACGGAGCTGTGGTTTAGGCAAGAACTAGGCTGGGTCGTACATCACAGCCTTGAAGTTCACATCACCATTGGTACACTCACCTGCTTAACTCCTTTTTAGCACTGAGTGATTGCCATGAAAAGCTCCTTCTCATCCATTTCTGCACGTAAAGCCCTAGGTCAGAACTTCTGTCTCTATGGACCACAAACTCCTGCATAATTACAATCCACTACATGTAGTTGCTACACATACTTGCATGGTAAATCACTACAACCATGGATTTTTTTTTTTTAAAGCAACTTCACAAGTTTTTTTTAATCTTTGCTAAGATCACAGCTATGTTCTTCTTAAGTTATATAATAAATACTGGCTTTGATCTAAATATTTCCCAATGTCAGAAATATTCTTAAAATCAAATCAGGATAGATACCTAGTAACAGACTTCTTGTTATCTTGTATGTTCTTCTTCTTCAAAAAAAAAAGTAGCTGCAGACATTTAAAAAGAGTTGAGATCTGTGCTATGATTTCACTGATAATAAAAGTTTATCAGTTTAAAGTCTGGGAAATGCTTAAGTACTGTCACAGAAAAGGCAAGTTTGCATGTGAGATCCCTCACAGAGCTTGTGGTCCTTCATGAATACCAGAGGCACACCTGATACCTCCCAGTAAGCTGCCGAAAAGGAGATGCTTCCAGAAGAAGTTCCCAGATGGGCAACAATTACTATCATCCCTCACTCCACAGCTTCACTGGTAGCTAAGATGGGTTACCCTGCTTGTCTGCTACAAAATACATATGGTCACATACAGCTGCAGCTTTGGATAACACAATCCTCTGAGTAAAAGCAAAAAGCTTTCTGTGCATTTAAAAAAATTTATTAAGATTACCACGATGTTAACAGCCAGTGACAAAGACAGCCTAAATGAATGAAAAGAAACCAGGAAAAGGCCACTGTAGGGATGCTACAGTAATGCTTTTCAAAATAGAACAGATATATTCTAGAATAATATAAAATAAAGCTGAGAATCACATCTTTCCTGAGAGATTTACATTTTAGTTTTGGAACTATATTCACGACTCTGTAAGATTTTCTACATCTATCACATGTATTTTATAATTAGTATTAATGTTCCAGTTTTAGAGCAAAATTCATTTTATATGGACAGAACTGATGAATACCTACATTTGGAGAAGACTCTGCAAGCTGATATCTGTCTGTACCACCAGCATTATCATATAAATTTAATGGAGCAAAGTAAAAAGACCAAGCTCTAAGTCTTACCACTTCCTTAAAAAAAAAAAGGTGATAAAGTAATAACCTCGAGACTGCACAGAGAAGCCTGAGATGTATTGTGTATAAATTGCAGATCATGTACTAAATCCACCCAGGGAAAGTGTAATTTGTAAATGCAAAACCTAACATACATCCCCCCCGATTACAAAATCTAGATGATAAAGCTATTTCATAAGTGACTCCTAGGTGGATTTTTCCATAACACATGTCATTTTTCTGTTCCTAAGTCAAAAAAGGAATTAAAGTATGCTTTGTGGTATTTACTAAACTTGGCATTGAGTAATTTTCCCTCTTTCAACTTTGTAAATCTGTAAGGTGTATGTAACCACTAAAAATAGTTTTTACTCTTTGTCTAAGGCGTGTGCCAATATACAGAAGCCAGAAAAATGCACCAAGTGACTTATTGAAAAGCCTTCGATTTGTGAAAGTAATTAAACAAACTGGCCTCTTCTCTGGGAGGTACGGCTTGGCATCATAGCCTTGGATAAGGAGACTGCTTAACCTGCGGTGCTCCACTGAGCATTAGATAATAGAAAATCTTCCAATCTGAAGTAAAAGAATTATCACCAGCCTTGTATTAAGTTCCTGGTAGGTGGGTTTGCCAGCAACACACTGCTGCCTCTGGCAAGTTCAAAAGGCCATTCCCATGCTAAGGGTGCAGAGGTTTGCTTTTGTCCCTTCTCAAGTCCCTAGTAGCTGGCATTTAGGAAGATAAGGAATTGCTTAATGAGACACCAATCTTCTTTTGTTTCCTCAGTTGTGGGAAGCACTTCTTAGCAATGCCAATCCCTCCTTACTTGCAGTCCCTGAGGTCTCACTGGTGACAGGACCCAAAAAAGCCGGAGCAGAACAGAGGTCTTTCCAACGCTGCTGTCCTGCCCTGCCTCCCATCCCCAAGGCTGGCCCCTGTTCTTTTGCGTGGCACAAACCCAGGCTGCTCCATAACAAAATGCAGCATTTGAAGGCGCTCTGCGGGGTCTGGAGGACACCTCTGTGACAACTCTGTCCCTGTGTGGGGGCAGATATCCCGCTCAGGGCCCTCAAGAGCTTTTCGCTCCCGCAGAGGCTCCGCAGGCCCGGGCCGTGAGGGCACACCGACAGCCCCGCACCGCAGGCATCGAGCACAGGCTTCACTCCTTGTTCTTTATTATCCTGACGTCAATGTAAAATAAAGGTAATTTAGGCCCAGGTTATAGGCAATATAAAAACAGAAGGAGGAAGCTGGCAGCAGCAGCCTGACTTCAGGCTTCAGAAAGCCTGTGCGAGCCTGCCAAAACACAATTTTAGCTGAAGGCATTAGCACATCTGAGACCCCCGGCTGCCTTAAAACAAAAACACAGCAAAACCAAAAATGCTCTCTAGCAAAGCCACCGTCTCCATCTCCTGGTGGGGTGTGTGGGGAGGAAGCAGAGCCTACGCACAAGGTTTGGCTGATAACATGGAAGAGAAGAATAACTACCACCCCAGATGAAACTAAGTACGACAAGTTCAACTTGCAGCAAGTCTGTGCAGCCAAGTTATAAATCCCTCAAACAGGGTCTCATAATGAAAATGTGAACACTGCCTTAATAGATGGGCACCCGGACCTGACAGTAGTTTGGCCTCTGTTCCCCTGCCAAGGCAGCCTTGAGACGCAGAGATGAGCTGTCTCTCCCCCTCCCAGGATGTGTGGGGAGGCAGGAGGAGGCTGATGGATGGTTTTGTGGACAAAGGAGAGAGGGATGAAGAATAAACTGCAAATTGATCTGTGCAGCAGAATAAAAGCAGGATGTGGCAAGGTACACCTAGGTCAGTGTCACACAGGTGCAGGCTTTGGAATTAGTTTCCTGAACATCTGCAGCAAACATAAAAAACAACTGCCAGTACCAAGGAGGGAGGGGGAAAAAACCAATAACCACATATCATGTTGCATGGATCAAACCAACCAACAAAACATGAAAAAAGAAAAAATATTAAGTTTTTTTCTGTCACCATCACATTCACTGGACATGCTGTTCCTAATTTCCTAGTTTAAGCTGTTCTGCCACATGATTAGAGAAAATAATAATCCTTCTGCTTTCCCTGAAACTGTTTGAAAACATCCCACTGTTGAGACCTTAACAGTGGCAGTCTTCCAGACCTAAACAAAGGAGGACCATTGCACAGGGCTTCTTGCCTGCCCCTCCCCAGTCCCCCCGCCGCTGACTGCTTTAGACTAAATACAAATTGGAGTCCCCTCCTAGGAATCCACAAAGATCCATCTTAACAAAATGTCCATGTACGTGATAGGCAAGGAGTAATTTGTGTGTTTTTCTTTGCCCATGAGAACGTCTGGAAGAAGAAGAAAAGGTTACTATTTTGCCCATAATTATTTCTCCTGGCTCTTTTATCCTTGCTATTCCCAGGATAAGCAGAGGGAAGTGCATACCAGTAACACAAGCTGAATTAACTTACAAAGCTTTAATTTCTCACTTAGCTGTGTACAAAGCAAAAGTACTGAGGAATGACCATTCACTTGTGAAGACCTAAATTAATTTGCCCAAGAACATGAGTGCCTTCAGTGCGCAGAGAAATAACACAAGTGATTCTCTTACCTTGAGAGGAAAACAAACTCCTTGCCCTAAGAAATTAAATAAAAAATTACATATCCTAAAAATTTTTCAAACCTGTTTATTGAACCTGACGTATCCCAAGTGACTGACTGCCTTTTAATGTTGAGAACCTTTTTTTTAAGTACACTGGCTTAAAATTTTGACCTTTTTGTTACTTTTCCCTTCATATGGCTGCTACTGCCTTTCTTAACTATTTATTTTAAATGAAAAAAAATTGCCTCGGTTAGGAAAAATCACAAAATTCACAAATAGGTATTAAAACTATGTATTTTTTTAAAAAAAAGCCATAAAGAAACTGTTCTGACAAAATGAAAGAAATCCCACAAAAGAGTGCTTTAAAAACACAAACCTGGCTTAGTTTTCCAACAGAAGCTGGTAGAAAAATTTGTACATTACTTATTATAAAACAAAACAAACCAAAACAATTGAACGAAGTACTAGGGATAAAATAACTATGTTGTGAGAGGAGACTGAAAGCAAGTTATTCAAATTACCTAGTGGTTTAGGGAGCTGATATAATATTCTCCCTCAAGATAAAATCCTGGGCACTGAACAACTTGGAATAGCTCACAGCTGCTCTGAACATGAGTCTTTTTATGGAAAATGTCAGGGAAGAAGCATAAAAAATTAAGAAATCCTGCTGCATATATGTCTCGATTGATAAACTCAAAGAAGCAACAAGGGCTGCTGTTATCCTACAGGCACATCTCCTCCACAAACAGTAGCATGATTTGAAGGTCCATCTCCCCAGCTTTGTGCAAGTCGCTTCCCCACTGTCAGCCTGACCACAACTTGTAACTAGCAACAACAACCTCAAAGCACATAGCAGGTTCTTCAAACAGCTCCCCTCTTCCTATAGCAGCTATAAACTTGTACACATATGCAAAAATATGTGTGGTGGAGGCAGCCACACACTAAATAATTTGATATTTGCCCGGTTTTGACCACAGAGTACATTTTCACTCTCCTTTCACCTTCCTTTCTCAAATCAACTGAGGAGAAAAGAAGGCAGCACAGCTTTTGCCATGCTGTAAGAAATGCAGCACTGATAACATACTGCAGAAATAACATGACACCACTACTGCTTGTGGCAAAGTATTACACAGAGTAACCTGCATTTGCTCAAACAGTGCAGGATGTCTGAGCAGACCAGTCCAGGTGGACAAGGAGCTCTTCTTTTCTGCAGCCAGAGCTGGCTCAAACATCTAACTCTATCCCACAGACCAACCAAAGAGGGAAAAGAGGGAAGGTCTCTTTGGAAACAGAGGCAACATTTCTTCACACAAGCCTTGCCCTGGTGTGCCTCCTACTTCCCTTATAACATCCTGTCTTGCATAAAAGACATTCATTTAACAGCAGTAACAGAGCTGTGGGAAAAGGCTTTTTAAGTTCGAGAGTGGAGTAAGGGTTGAAGGAAGACTGGAGATGGTGGGGGAGTTCTGCATCATACATCTTAGTAAATGAAGCCAGGGGACACTTCATGATGAATTGAAGCCTGGGAAAGAGCCATCTATGGCTAGATTTGTCTTAAAGGTTTTTTTGTGGGTGGTTTTTGTTTGGGGTTTTTGGGGGCAAGGCGTCTAGATGGGTGGTTTTATATTTAAAAAAAAAAAAAAGTAACTAACCAGAATGCAAAAAATCTAAAAATCTGGATAAAGGATTTCTTAATGAGGGCACTGCAAATGACATTTTCCCTCTACTTTAGAGTGCTGCAAATAGCAAATTAGCATATCTCAGAGTGGAATTTCTGCTACGGGAGAGATGAAAGGTTAACTGTCCAAAGAGTAAAGAATATGTTTGACATCTATTTAGAAAAGCAAGACTCTTCTAATAAAAGCAGAGGCCCCACTTGATGCTCCTAATTCTCCTTCAGTGTTTGCATACACTTTCAAATAATTAGAGAAACTCACTCCAGAAAGCCTAACTGAAAAATAAGTAAAAAACCAAAAAAAAAAAACAACAACCACTGCAGACCTCAATGCCTTGTTTGCTGGGCTTGTTAGAGGGCTGTGGAGGTCACCATGATTGACAAGCCTTTGGTGCCTGTAGGAGAGCTGCTAATGCATACACATCACCAGAGGGGCAAGGTCTGAGTACTGACCATGCCTAATAAGAGACGGGCAACCAGCAGGCTGAACAATGTAACACGCAAACCCTCATGAACTTAGGGCAGCTGAAAGACTGCAAATTACATTCTCCATCAATTAGTACCAATTAGAAAGCAGGAGAGTAAAATATATAATGCAAATAAAGGTGTCCCCCCACTTCCAAGGCACTTTCATAAAGCTGGCTTTGTTGCCAGTTCTTAGCATACACCTTACTGCTGCATACACATGCCTGGGCTCCCACGTGGGAATTTGATGTATGTGTTACCAGAGCAATAAAGTTGTTGAGAAAAGCAAACTGAGCAAGGGTACACAGGCTTGAGTTTCTAAATCCTACCATAACCTAACTGCTAAAATTGGGATTTCATAAGGTGTGACAGAGACTGGAAACTGTAGCCTCAAGCCAGGCAAGGCTCCTTCCAAGCAGATCCCACCCTGTGTGCTCACTGCAGCCTCACACAAACACAGCCTAGCGCATCGCTGGAAGACCAGCAGCTCTCAGGGGCTCCCCATTCTGTCTCCAATCCCACCTGGGCAGCGGGAAGGAGAAACACAACTGGGGAAGGAGATGATTATCCCTTTGCCTAGCTCGTTCTAAACCATGTCTTGTGGAGTCAGTGGGTTTGTTCTATGTACGGTTAAAGACAGCAAACTGCTTCCACAGGCATGCTTGTAACAATGGTCCATAATGTGACTCCACGGATTTGTTCTCCTGTGTATGTGCCTGTCTACTTCTGCAGCTGTTTTAACTTTTCCTTGCAGTTTTGAAGGCATGGTGTAACTCATTAGGTTACACCTCAAGCTGCATCTAAATTCAGCTAACATTTTAAAGACAGCTGTGTCTGTTTAGCAGAGGAAAAACAGCCCTATTCAGTGTTCAAATATATACCTTCAACAAACAGAACTATTGACCAATAATACTGACTATGCTTTTCAAGCCTTACTGAATCTCTGCACAGGCTAAAGAAATAATAATATAAATGTGATTAAAGTTTCAACAATGGTAGGTTGCAAGGAAAAAAGAATCAGTGTTATGCTATTTTAGTGAAATCACCTTAGGCACCAGACTTGTAATAAAAATAATACTTCGATCTTAACACTTTCACTAATACAAGTCAAGAGTATTTTACAAAGAAAGCGGCATCACCATGTACATATAGGGTAACATTACTGTATAAAGAGCTCCCATTCATCTCTTTTTTTATGCAAGTTTCAAGTGCTTTTGTGACAAATTGAGAAAAAAACCAAACTACTAAAATCACAGAGCCTTGGCACAGTTATCTGCCAAAGAACTACCTCATCTTTTTCCCATTCACCAACAGCTGGCCTTTTCAGTCTAGAAAGGATCTGGGGCTTGGTTCAGTGTTGGAGACAACAGGAGCGCTACTGTGGTGTGACTGGACTCTGTGGGTAGGGCTTTGTCTATTTCATTTCACCTACTGTTGTGAAAGACTTGTATGCAGTTCAGGTGTGATACAGAAACAAAGCAGAGGAAAGTGCAGCAACAAAGTTCCACAAAAGAAAGCACACGTTTGATACTATGAGAAAATTCATGCCAGAGACAGCAAAGTCAGAGGGTTTTTTATTTACTTGTTTTAAAAAAAAGGCATGGTCAGAAAACTTAGCCAGGTAATTATTTTTTGGCAAAACACAGGCATTCCTGGAAAAGCATGTAACATTAAAAAAAAAAAAAAAAAAAAACAAAACCAACTATGAGTGTACCTCTTAGAAGTGAAATTAAGATCTTAAGTAAGTGCCACGGTTACTTCACAGACTTGCTAAAAATGCTTGGGATTAAAGAAAAACAGTGTCTTGCTTAAACAGAATGTCGTGGGTTTACCCAGGAAGGATCAGTCTTTCAAGTGACTTATGGTGCAGGAAGTAGTGCACTTTGCTTTTTGGGAAACAGAGCCAGTGATTAATTAGTTTTGAGTATTGATGGGTGGATAATTTAATTAAAAGTTGTTTCGCTTCCAGGGAAAAAACCATATTTAAGAGAGATACACCTGAGAAAAAACCCTCTTTTCCTGTCCTGTTGCTGCCAGAGAAGCAAGTC
>VZTJ01003820.1:173666-205472 GCA_013397795.1 Orthonyx spaldingii
GCTGCTAGTTGTGAAGCTGAAAACCATAAGAACTGTATTTCTTGTGGAGAAGTCAACATGGTAAAGCAGGAGAAAACTCCTCTCCCTAAATGACTGAAGAAAGACTAATTTAGAAGTGGTAAACTGACTGAAAGTCAAAGTGTTGTTTTTTTGTATTGTCATTGAAAAATAGAGAAGTGGGAAGAGCAAAAGTGTTCTGACGGTTTTGTTCTGGTTCTTAAGCTTTTTTTCTTTCCTTTTAGGTCTGTTAATAAACTTTCTTTATACTCTTTAAAGTTTGAGCCTGCTTTACCTACTCCTAATCCTTATCTCACAGCAAAATTAAATAAAATCTGGTAAGTGTGCTGGCGTTTAGCCAAAAAACTCAGGTGAATGAACTCAAACCACTACACAGAACCATTTGGATATTTTGTTTGAAAGCAAAAACAAACAAAGAAGGCCATGCCTGAGAAGCATTCTAATATTATAGCAGCTCTGGAACTGAAACTAAATGATACCAGAGTAAGGACTGGTTTTCTCCTTTGAACTCTGAAGTACTGCTCAGCTTGTGTCAGGTGTGATAAAATGAGTGCAACTGTGACAAAGCACAGTGACTTACTTGGGGAGTCTCTCCCCATTTCTCATTCATGGCTTGTTTTTTCCTTCTTGGAAAGAAAGAGGTGCCTTCCATTCATTTCCAACATGGCACAGAAGTATTTCAGGAGGTAGAGGGACGGGATGTCACCAGGACAACACAAGTAAGCACAAAAGACAGATACAAAGAACAGACTTCTTCAGTGGCATGTTTGTCAGATGTTTCATAAATCACAATGTCACTGTATTACAACAATAACTGCTCTCTTGGAAAGCACTCCGGGTTATCCCTCTCTGTATGGGCTAGTTGATATAGCTTGCAAATTCCACAGCTGGCTGTCACTAACTACTATAAATGGAATAAACCCGGAGATTGTTCTTCAGTTCTTGATATGCACTGCTACAGACAGCTTTCACAGACACACACCACATGAGGTATTACCAGCCCCGATTGCCAGGTTCAAGATAATGGCTCAAATCACAAGACCTTACCTCAGGAAGGTACAAAGGCTTGTTTCCCCTGCATCCTCCACACCACAGTGGCTGATGTGGACCCGCCCTGCTGCGCTACCAGGAGCATTCCTGCCAAGGTTACCACCTGACTCTGTTAATTTTTAAGTAGTTTAAAGCACATTTTTTTCAACATAATTTCATCCAATCTAGTTTGACAGTGATAAGCAATGGGTGCCAAGCAATTCTGCTAAAAATTCACTTTTATTCCAGCTCCATAGCATGAGCAATCAGGAGCTACAGCAGGTTAGTTATACAGGCAATCATAATACTTTTAAGTTTCTGAGTAAGACCTTGGTTTCCCCTCCTGCCAAGTCTCTGGCCCACATGGTAGCACATACTTCAAAATATTTAAATATATTTAGCTGGTAAGCTGGTTTAAAATTTGTAGTTTATAAGAAAAACTTATCTAGACAAACTGAGGGAGCACAGAAGAAGAATTGAGATAAAAAAGAAACCCTTTGCAAAATCCTTCTGTATTACAGTAACAAATGACAAAAACTACTTTGAGGCAAAGTCATTAAAAAAACTCCACAAAATTTTAATCCACTTCTGCAAATTGAATTTTCCAGTTAGGTTTTTATTTCCACTATACTGCTGTTCTCCAAGTCTTGGTTGCTTATTTACATATATGGTGGTCACGCTGGTGCAGTTAATTCGATTCACCATTCATTTCTGAGTACTTCATTTCTGGCCTGTCCATTAATCCCAGGTCTTGTATCTTTCCCTACATCTCAAGTCTTTGAGTAGCTTCAAATCACCAGAGAAATTTGTCTTTATTTCCAAATACAAACAAAATCCATTTCACATTATTCTAGTGTTGAACCCAGCCTAATTTTGTCATGCAAAAGTGACAGATTTAAAATCTGTTCTCTTGTAACCCTTTGCAGTTAGAAATTTTCATGGCCCAGCAAAAACAACACTTCCTAATCTCTGGATAATTTCAAGATAAGGGAGATTTTTTATGATTATTTATTTCAGTTATCACAAATCCAGTTACAGTAAGGTAATAAGAAACCATGAAAACCTTTAAAATTATGTAAAATTTCTTTCATGTAACTAAAACCCACATGACTTTGTTCATCATCTGAAGCTTCCCCATGGCCACATTATTTAATTCTGGTAGCAGTGTGGCTGACAGACATGATAAAAATATTTATAGAACATACGTATACTTAAGCATACCTGTTTAAAATTAAATAAATAAAGATACATTAAAGGGCAAACAATGCAAACTGAATTAGATATTAATGTCTCTTATTCTTCTGACATTGCCAAAATACTCATGCCTTGTTGTACAAAGTGGTTTTAGATATTGTTTTATCCTATTTCTACACCTAGTAACATTTGCACATGTATTTTACTGGTGGATCAGCTGACGTAGAATACAAACATATCATCTATGAAGATGGCTTACCAGTGCTATTTTGAAAAAGAAAGGCTGCAAAGATACACCATCAGTTACAGAAATTTGCTCAGATCACTTATTAAATGTTGGTCTGAACCTAAAAGCAACAACAACTGACAGTAGCCATCATAATTTTCAAACTGAACAAGTACTTTTAATACAACAGGACACATACACATATAATTTTAGGGAATGTGTTAAATGTCTAAATTAACTTTGTGATAACCCTAAACTTGTGCAATGCACTTCTATTGAACATCTTTTTGTAAAACTCATGCCAGTCCTTTCTCTTCTTAGTCCTTCGGGCTAACTTATGTACCAACATGCTTAATGCTACCTTCCATACTGCCACTACCCAAGCACATCCCCTCAGATGATTCATCCATTTTTCAAAAACAAAATGCTAAATCCATTTGCCCCTACATAAATGAAATATTGGGGTTTCTTTTCTGTTTCACAATCAGAAAAAAAAAGTTACTTTCTATATAGCAGAGGTGCAAAGAGAAGAAGCTCAGTATTTTAGATTTTTCTTGAAGCTCGAAATTTAGGTTTTTAGAACAATGCTCATCTTACCACAACCATGTGAGTGACAGTAAAGGCTCATTGCACAGGTCAGTTGCAGCATGTCTGATTTTGATTTGGGAAAGGAAATGACTTATATCAGCTACGATGTTTCTGAGACTGCTATGGAAAATCAAAAGGCAGGTGCATGAATTTCCTCTTTTCATAAGGATCAAGCCCTAAGATGTTTTTATCAGTCACTTAAATTTGCCTGTCACACAGAGAGCTTTGCAATGAAGAAATCTCCTCCAAGTCCCAATGCAAGATGCAACATTAAAAAACAAGGGGAAGAAAAAAGCCAAGTGCTTGCATGTATATGCATGAATGCAAAACACATGCAGTGGATTATGTCACTGGAAGCAGCATGCCCTTGTTTTCAAAGGTAAGCAGAAGGAAATCTCAGTAGTACACCTGCAGACCAGGCTTTCTGCAAGGATCCAGAGAAGCATGAAAGGAGACCACAGGCCAGACCACATCGTATTTTCTCAGCAAGAGTCTATTGGTAACAAAGAAGGCAAAGCTTATCGTGCTCAGTGCCCATATTTTACAGGCTTGCTGTAATGCTCCAAGGGCTTAAGTGCCCTTATCTGCCAACCCCCTGCTTCATTTCTTCATTGAAATAAATCCCTTTGTAATAACACACGAGACTTGCTACTTAGCCTGTATGCAGATGAGGTAGGACAGAGCTGCTTTTACACCTGGCTGGCAAATGACAATCCATGGACTGTTTAGGGATTACAGACAAAATTAATTAATGTACCTCCCTGTTTCTCCTCTCCCCCCACTAAGTTCTTTGACCCTTATTATAAGAGAATAATTCCAATGCACAGTCATTTAAAGTTACAACTTTCTACATAATTTTGGTGACTGTAGTCTTATTTTAATTAATTTGATTTTGAAGTACATATGCCTGGACTCTGGACTCAGAGTGGACAGAAAGAAGCAATGAGGAGAGTGGTTTCAGATTATTTAAATAGTGCCAATTTCTACAGTCCTGCCATAGGCTGTCAAAGGCGTAAGTCACTTACAGAGTTCTGGATACCCTACAGTCCAACAGCCTAGGAATGCTTTTAAAAATTGGCTCTGAAGGGGAGTACAGATGTTAATTGTAGCTATTAGAAATATAAGGAAGAAGGAGATGAGCAAAAGGTTAATATAGAAGAAGGGATTTCCTGAATATATTTACATATTCCTTATATGGCAATTTATAAATTATTTGATTTTCAGTAAACATAGAAATTAGAAAGTTACAGAAAACATATTGGAATATTTTTAAAAATATTTTTTAAGCTACAGAAACAGCCTGAGATTTCATTTGGCAAGGGCACAGAGGCCTTGACTGCATCTGTGATTTCTGTCATGTGGAGCTTGAAGACAAAGAGGACATTCACATGTGTAAAGATAATAAAGAATTAGTTCCAAAATGCTGAATTGTCCACTTTAAAACAAATTACGCAAGTTTCATCTGAAATTTAAAAGCCCTAATGTTTTGCACACCAACAACTCAAAATTACTAAGTCACTCTTGCATAGTGTATGTGTGCTCAGAATTAAGTAACTTCAAAAGCACCGTAATTAAGAACAGCATAAACAAACTTGAGAGATAAACATGGGTTCTCTTTCCTTCTCTCGAGTATTTATTAAGTATTAATATAAAGACTTATGCAGATTATCAACACAAATTGGTGTTCTGGAATTTCTTTCCATTCCTTTCGTTTCCTAAAACAGCACTCCGATTTATTATCATATTTATGGGAAATAAAACCTTAAGATTTTTAGTAAATTCTCCATGCTTTCTTAGTGGATTTCCTAAACTGTCCTTCAGTGCATTGCCTGTATACCAACCTTACTCCATGCAGTTCATAAGCACTAAAAATATTTAAAGATTTTTTTTTCCTTACTTCATGTCATAGTTGGAAGAAACTTCACTTTCTATGTAATATCAGGCTTTTTTGTTTTTACTTGTAAGACTGTTGATTAACAAGAATTGTGTTTGTTGAGACAGATGCAAAAACCTTACACCTTTGCAGTCAAGAAGAGCCAATTTCTGAAGAACAAAACTGGACAGGAGAAACAAAGATGAAGGACTAATTTCTGAAGGAGACTGCTGTCCATCTTACATACACCAGCATCACTGAAACCAGGATTTACCTATCTACAAAAAATAAGCACTTTAATTCAGCTTTAAGATGCCCTTTTGTGTATTCCAATACAACCTGTCAACAAAATAAATTTAATCCTTAAAACATCATACCATTTTTTGCTAAGGGACTATGTAAAAAAAAAAAAAATAATTGGGGTTTATCAGCTTAACATCAATAGTCTAAACATAAAAGATGCCAACTGGTTCAATAATGGGTCACAGTGTTCAAAAAGAGGCCACATTTCCTCTCAGTCAAAACAACATATAAAATCTTATGAACACAATTCACAAATTCAACCATCTTAAGGAAAGGTACTGTAAGCATAACCAAGTTGCTGAAACACCACAGAGTTCTATAAATCTCTTCTTACCTGAAAATCATAATGAAATGGGTTGACTTTAAGAAGTAAGAGGACAGCCTTTAATTCTGCCTGTATATGGTCTTCTTACATATGCCTAAACTGGAGCTGCCTAATTGTTTCAGTAATATTGTTGTTGTGAATAGACCATGCGAATGATGAGATGCTGAAGCTGAGTCAGGTAAAGAAGACCTTTCCTTCAGTCCCCGCTTCCAGCTCTCCACCACAGGAAAACTCCTCCAGCCTTCCAGCCTAAACCAGTATGCAGCCACTAATTCCTCAGTATCACTTGAGTTAGTTCATGCAGTCAGTAGCATTTTATCTTAATTCTGTGGCAGGTTGGAGTGTAGCCACACATGCAGAAATGCCAAGACCACAGTAAGATGAAATAACCCCTTAAACCTCAGTCAGGTGCAGCTGGAACAGCACATCTAACCTATCTTCCATATACGCTGTCTAAAGTTTAATGCACTGATGTGTTTCCTTCCCTCTGTACACTTGTGATTCCTGATAGAAGTTCTGGTCAATCATATTTTATTTTCTCTGTTTTGGTATCTGCACTTACAGATACAATTGCACTGTTTGAATATTGAGCACATTGCATCTGGAAAAGGTTTAGGGAAATACACTGGTGATCACTTCCCTCTATGATCAAAAATTATGATTTGATGAAAATACTCATATGCAAAATTATCTAACAGCCAGCACAGCTGAAAAACTTTGAAAAAAATGCAAACATGTTCCCTAGCATACTGATCAGTACCAGAAATAAATTACAGGGGCTAGATGCTTGTCATAATGCTTGTGTCAGAAGTCACAGATTATGCAAGTACTATAAAGTTGCCCTTGCCATCGGTATTTTATAGAAATGTCCAACAGATGTTGTCCCCCTTCTCTACATCAATTTCTTTATCTTGTAAGGAACATAAAAAACATTAGGAAAGAATTCTCTCTAGAATGAAATGGCTTATACTAAAAAAATATTCATAGCCATATCCACCAGAACAAAATAGTGTTCCATTCCAGTAAAATTTATGTCTCTAAAATAAACCAAACACTGGATGAAATATCACTGAATCTGCTTCAGGAATTAATTTGGCTACCACTACTCAAATCAGATATTGAGGCATTGCATTCTTTCCTAATGATTTTTTTAATCAAATTGTTTACTTTTTCAGCATTTTCAATTGGTACTGCGATACCTATCTAAGAAAGGCACATTACCGTGAATCACTCCAATTACAGTATTCTAATGCATAGATTTAGTAACATGTGTGAGAATTTGACTCATTGTCTTCAATCAAATTCAGACTGTATAGAGAAGGTGAATTAAACCCATAGCCATTAGTTTAAAAGTGGCAGATAATTTTTTGTTCTAAAGAGTGCATTTTAAAAGGCTATTATATGCTCCTAGACTGGAAACATCTCATTAGAATGTGATATTTGGGGCTGTCCTAGAATTTTACTTTCTAAGAGCTCAGACATGAAAGCAATCAAGCCTGTGCTGCTATATAATAGATTTTCACTGTGAATATTAACAGACTCTGTACTGTGACACAAATTGGTAACATGTATTTTAAATCTGAACTCTGATGAAATTTCTCAGTACAGCAAACTTTCTGGAGGGTGGAAAGATGTGACTAAAGCTGTAAAGCCAGAGTAGACTGAACTCCCAGCCTCCCAGCAGGGGTGGTGGAAGGGCACAGAAAATGCTTTTGCTTCGCAGTGAATCAAGGAACGCTTTCTGGGCCCCTGAAATATCACAAGCATCCTAACCTTCCTGAAAGCTGCAAATGCAGTGCTTGGGAGTCCCTTTCTCATCTTAAAAAGGCAAAAGTTCATAGTGTGTATTGCAAAGACTAGGGGGAAAAAAATCTGCAGAATTGACAGGCTTGCTTCTCTAACAGTGACTCCTTCTTCTACACAGCAGATCATACAATTTAATTGTATCATAACTGAGAGGAATGGGGTAGTTCACAACTCAGCTACAGACTTCAGCAAATACCACTGCATTGAGACTAATACCCAGGCAAACCTTCTTGCACAGTCATGAGGGGCAAATGTAAACACTGGCTGCCAGAAGCTGAGACCCACAGAATCTGCTGCGCTTTAGCCCAGTTTAAAATAAACATCATGAAGTTAAGAAAAGGATGTTAGCAGACAAATTAAAAAAAAGAAAACTCAATAAATTCAACCCACTCCCCCCTCAAAAAGCCACAGAGGCAAAAATTTCCACAAGCTTGGTAAGTACTCGCAAAAGCAATATTCATTCTGCACTTGGTGCTAGGGCCACAAATGGCAACAGCCAGGTTTTCTGTTATTACAAACCTGGAGACATCTAAAATTCTTGGATCCATTTTTGCTCAGTCTGCCATCCTTTACCACACAAATAGCAAGTCTTAAATGCTCTGGACATTCTTCTGTTCTCCTGTAGCTAGCTGTGCTCTTGAAGCATTAGAGCTTTTGTCACCTCCCTTTGTGGAACACTGCTCTCAGCTACAGCATATGAAAGATTAGAGATTTTCCATTGCTTTTAATTCTTCCACAGTGTTGTCCTAGCATTCAGAAGATAAAGAGTCAGTAGCACTTGACGTGGAAGTTGAACGCTGAAGTTAGCACATGCAACTGGCAGGCCACATACATTGAACTGGAGCTCCTAAAAACAACACTTGTAAATGTCATTAATCATGAAGCATGTCCTGCACACAACAGATAAAGGAAACAATCAGATTTTGGAGGAAACCCTGCTCACTTCCATCAGCAAGAGTATCATCTTTCCAAAACCAGCAAAAATATTCTACTCCAGCAAGTGACCTCTGATATCATCAGAACAGTCTAGGCTTCACAGTCACTGGTGCAATTAAGTTCCCTAAAATGTACCCAAAACTTGAGACTGATGACACCTCCAGAATAATTTCCTGAGTAATTTTTCCCAATTTCTTCTTTTTCCTACTCTATCAAAATTTGACTCCACAGAACAGCACATTGTTACAAATAAGCACGGACAGTCCTTTCCATTTTTAAATTTTTTAAAGAATAAAAATGACAATTGAAAGTCCAAATAAGGTAAATGGAACATTACTTCTCAGGAGAACAGAACTGAAAAGGGAAAACATGATCAGAAAAAAAATACTGGAATCAAAACAGAATTTCTTGAAGTATTTATTAACCTGTGAAAGGTGTATGTTCTCAAGGATCATGATCAGAGCTAACTTTATTCTATTTTGGAAAATATTCTTATAAGCAAATAAAACTGGTTGACCCAAATCTGCTAGTGTCACCCAATATAATGTCAAATCATCACTACAGGGAGACTGCTTTGGAAAAGGGTAACACGAGGTCTCTCACAATAAAGTCCTGAATTTTAAATTGATCTTTTCTTGCTGTGGGAAGCCACAGATAAACAAAAAAAAAAACCCTCAGATAACTGCAGCATTCCATAAATTACAGGAATGTATTGAACAGCACAACAAAGCAAAGAATACTGACATGTCGTAATTTTCATGCTATATGCTGCATGGAGAAAATGTGCTCTGCAAGGTAAACAAAAAAACTTTTTGATTTTGCACTGCAGTCATCATTAAGTGAATTTATCTGCAGCCTCTTCTAAGTGCACTTGCAGAAGAACATCACACAAATGCCTCCAAAATGCTTAGCTGTAATAAAACTATAGTAATGATTTTATTTTGCAGCTGAGCTAAGGTACCCTAGAATGCAGGCATATAAATCTAAAGTGAATTTTAAAATTCTTGTATTCAGGATTCCTTTTGAGATTCACAATGAAAACTCAAGTCTGAATTCCCAATATGTAGATTTAATGCTTTTAATAGTCATATTTTTCTTTGCTCTTCTGCCATAAATTTGGCTTTGCCAATATAAATAGGTCCTAATACTAGAAGAGGGATTACATTTAAACGTATTACTTCTCTTTTAGAAAACAAATTCTGTGATATATATAGGGATCAGTAATAGTTCCCATGGCAATATTAAAAAAAAAGCTTAATATTTGCCACATATATTATTGCTAAAAGAAACACCCTTCATGTATGCTTAAAATAGCCTCCAAGACAGTATTGCACACAATAGTTTAAACTTACAGATATAAGGTGGACATGTAAAATCCTGGTTTCATACCTGGATTTATTACTTGCAGGCTTCTTTATTTTCGAGATTACAATGCTGAAGTCCTTTTTTTTTTTTTTTTTCCTCTTATTAAACCTATTTATTAGAGTGGCACTGCAGAAGTAGACGTATATTACCTGGAAAACAGCACTGCACTCATCTGAAAAATATACTGCAGTTCAGCTGAAAAACAGGCCAAAACCACATACACAAATATCTCACTTTTATTACTTCTTTTTTATACTCCACTTTAGCCACATGCTAAACCAAAGGAAAGGCAGTTTTTCCTGGATATCATGTTTTTCATGAGAAAATTCAGTGTAAGTATTCTAGTGTGTCTTTAGTATAATTCATCTCTTCATTATAAAATCATTGCAGGGGTCTAACTCCAGGACAAATTTAGAATAAACCTTACTTTCTCCACATTTTTTTTACAAGAGGAAGTGTTTAGATTTTCCTAGCCAAGTCTGAGTTATCTGGTTAAGGGGCTTGGGCGTGTGTCTCGGGGTGGGGAGCAGAGAGGGATGGAGGGATGTTTGTTTGATTGTTGTTTGGATTTTTGTTTTAAATGAAGATATTTCATAACTTAAAATCCAAAAGCTCTGGCTCAGTACTGTAGAATACTGCTTACTGCTGTGGGAAATGGGTGGTTTTTTGGTGGGATTGTCTCTTCAGTATCTCATATTTAAGATCATCTGGGTATCTGGAAAGTTCCAGTGACATATTTAGCATTCACTTACCACAATCATCTATTAACTATCCCACCCTATTGGTGGGGGAAAGAATAAATTAATGTAATTTCTATTTCACCAGACAGAAAATTGAAGAACAGAAAAATAAGTGGCTTTTTCAAGCCTATGCATGAAGTCTGCTACAGAGTGCAAAGTAAAATAAATTATTTGCAACATTATTCTAGCCAAAGGATCCACAACACCATCCTTCTGTTCCCTTTTGAGTATAAACAGTTTTAAAAATTAGAGTGTTAATATGCACCATGCATATCAAATGTATAAAGCTGCATGCTGCAGCAAAAGGGACAGAGAATACAGTCAGCAAGAGAAAAATCACAATAAGGTTGTCTTCCCAGAATGTGCTTTGACACAATCCCTGGACCTTAAAAGCGTACCAGAGGAAAGAACTCCCAGAGTTCTGTGAGGTGTCACAAATCTATACATAACTGAAATTGGTTATGCCAGGAAACCATTTTTGTTCATATCATTTTTACTCTTTTTTAAGTGTGTTGCCACATTTGTATAAGGCAAGGTAACAAAGGCGAGTGAGGCTCCTCAAACTAAGGGACAGCTAAGAAATATAGTGATAGCAAACAGGTATCCTTAGCATACGCTTCGTGTATCGAGTAGGCTCAGGACATGGGGGTTAATGGGAGTATGGGAACAGACTTGTTTTAGGGGTCCTGGATGAGAAAAATTATTGTAGAAAGTAGCACAAGGAATTTGCAGCTGTTTAGAAGGCAAACCTAAAAACCAAAGCAACAGAGTATGAATACTACATGGGACAATTACTGGTAAGGACCCCTGTCTGAAAGTGAGCAGCCTGTGGGGATATGTAGGACATTTCATAGGTAAAATCATTCTTGCCATTTGGGTAAGGACCTCATCAACAGTAAATGGAAGCGCTGAAGATTAATGACCTGCATCTGACTGCCCAGTCAAAATCTATTCTTCACAACGATGTTTACATTTGAGACTGCATCTAGCAGGTGTCAGTTACTGTAGACTATTTGAGAATAACTAATTTTACCTAGAAAGCATTAAAGCAAAAGAAAGAAAAAATTACATTTTCGGAACGCCATAATTTTTATCACAGAAGATGGAAGGATTTGGACAGAAATGCAAGTGTAAAGCTCATGAAAGCTGTTTTAGACTCAATTCCTGAGTGCAGAACAAAGAAAACCACATATGATGTTCAGCTCTTCATACAACGATGCACACCAGCTAATTCATAAAGAACAATCCAGAGGCCTCTCCAGCATATCATGGATAAAGTACACAGAAAATTGGATGTTCTGCCTTAAAATGTATCAAGCAGCATGAGGAAAATGTAAACAATGTATTACAATTAACACAAAAACCACTAACCACATCTTTTTGGCATTATGCTGACATCAAACTATTTAAACTGCTTAAGGTCCAAGGATACCACATAATTATTAACCTACAAGACGTGGAGAAACAGAGATATTTTCTCACTTCAGAAGTCTTCAGTTGTCTGCCAGGGAAACCTTTCTCTTGTGAGATCTTCATGAGCTGATCTAACTGTACTGGGGCATGGACTTCTGGAAAATTTCAGAAGATGGGGAGTGTCAGGACAAAACCGTGTTATTCAGTCTTCTGCCTGGACCTTGTGCAGTGCAGAGAGGCCATGGAGAGTGCCATTCCAAAAAAATCCCCATTCATGAACAGGGAAGGATTTCTGTGATGAACATCAGGAAAGATTCATTTGACAGCCAATCTCTATGTCACTTGCTCATGTACTTCACCAAAAGTGACAGAAATTCCAGCTGGAAGAACTTGGTAGGTGTAGCCACCATCTTCAGACACAAGTGGACTCCAGAACAGTCACTAGACTCTGTCAGACTAGTTATTCACAACTGCTGAGAGCATAAAGCTATTTGTCAGTCTTCTTAAAGAAAACTGTTACTTTCTTTGGCTACAAGAGAACTGGAGAGTTATCAATTCTATTAAATGAAACAAGCATTAGGATCTTGTTATATGTGAATATATCTTTACTTCCACGAAATAAGTGCTGCCTCCAAGCCAAAGGTGGTTCAAAGGAAAAAAGGAGAAACATAGCAAATTTAGCAAATGAGAGCAGCTATCATCTCAAAGACAGAGCTCCTGAGATTTAGCTCTCTCTCTTAGGGCTGTAGAGTAATGGCTCTTGTATCGGATGGTGTATGGTTCGTAGATCTATGGGGACCCATCTCAACTGAATTCTTTAACAGCTGATATGACAGAGATGTCCATTACCCAAATGCACAGCACTCTCTATTGATCAGTGCTTCACTTAGCAATCCCATTTGTCATTCTTTTGTCTCTGCCCTACACTACGCTAGATAAAAAGAAGGAAATAATCAGGCTTTAAAATAGTTAATTCACCTATTGGGCAAAATAAGCAATTAAAGCACCTAAGGCACAGAACCCTTAGTATATCTACCTCATCCTTCCATATGACAGGCAGGCAGAACTGAAAAGCTCTCTCGGTATGAAAGAGGAGATAAAAAAATGCTGCAGTCACTACAAACTCTATTTATGTAAAGTGTCATGTTCCTTTCATGGCTTCTTCATGAAATGTTTTGTTTCTCTCAACACTTAGTAGAGAAAAAAAGCCAAAACTCGAACAAAATAAAAGTGACTACCTTACCTAATAAACCTGTGTAACACCTGGTGAGATGCAACTGCCTTGAATTTGATTTATGCGGTTGGACTACAATTGCCCAGTATTCCATTACACACAGTATGTTTGTTACATAGTTCTCATATGAAAGATTAGAGTAGACATGAGAAAAGCAACACTGAAACTTTTAATGTTCTCCTTCACAGTACACATAAGCACCCATGTCACGGGGACAGAAGCTTTTTTTATTCCTTCACTGAACACAGTAACAAATAATTAAACATCTTCCAGACCTGAACTGCATAGTCATTAGCAAACAGTCAATGACTTGAACCTCCACTAGAGCTCGAACTGCACTTTGTCCAGGCTTTTCAACCCATTTCCATTCGGAAAGCCTTCGATATCCAGATTTCCCCTGAGAAATGTTTTTTGATGCTATAAAGACTGTTCACCAGAGACGAGAGTTCCCTGGCACCTGAGCCACAGACAGGACTGTCAAATAACCCTTAATTGCTGGATGACACAGGGTGTCTGAGCTTGAATTCTCATCTCCAAATATTATTCACACAACTGTCTGCAGAGGTAAGACTGTTATGATAGCAGCAGATAACACCAATTAAAATGGGGAACAGCGAACATACCAAGACCCTAACTTTTGCCATAAAAACAGTTTATGAGAGAACATAAAAGAACATAACACACACCAGTGGCAAGATGCAATGTGCTCTCTGCTATATCAAGAACACAGCCTAGGAACTAACCTCCTTCTGCTCTGGAAGGAGGCATGCACATAGCTGGGAATAGCATAGTTTGAGTGAGGGAAAACACTGCATACTCAGGACTAAACACAGTAGCTATTAATAATTCTATAAACTCTGCTGGATTGCAAATGCTGATACTAGAGCACATATAGGGTCATTTTAAATTTACGAAGATGTTTACAGCTTCAGCCACCAGCATGAATATTCCAATACAACTGCAGGGCATGTATTTTTCTTTTGCCTTGCATCTGAGCAACTTCTCCTTTCCATTCATGCAATTCTGCTAGCATCTCTGTCTGGTATTGTTCATACCCTAACCTACTTCATGATTTATCTCCTATTGTCACTGCCAAAACCCCCTGATAAGGCTGTAAGCTTTAAATTTTTACACACTCGACAACTAAGAAATACAGCAAAGATATTGCACGTAAAAAGGACAGTGAATAAGAATTTCTTAATAAGCACATAAAATTTTGTTCATTTGGTAGAAAAAGGCAGATCCACAAGAAGAGAGAAGAATGGAAGGAATGATACCAAATCTAACTAATGGATCCCACAGGGCAAATCCATAATTGACTGATGGAAACTAGTGTTAATAAGGTGAATTTGGTTAAATGAATCCTGGACATTAAGAAATAAAATCTCAGTTTTAGCCAAAGAAAGGCAGAAACCTACAAACATGCAACATAGTGCTGCTTAGAACATCTTCCCCTCCCCACCCAGTTTCTCTCAAAATTCATTTAGATATTTGTAAATCACTAGAAAAAATACTCAGTAAACAGTAAAACAAATAGAAAAGAAATACTTTAAAATTCATCCATCCATTATTTTTGTGCTGCTAGTAATCTCTATTTAACAGTGAGAACCCCACATACAAGTGGACTAACTACTAGAATGTAAAGTAGAACAGAGTCCTGACTCCCATTTTCTTGTCTGATTATTTCCCTTTTTAAATACTGCATTTCTGCATGATGATTTAATCATTTAATAATGTTATTTAAACTATATGAAGTGATTCTCCAAGTGACATCATGCAGACAGTCCTTAACACACTGTTTCAGTTGATTTCAGAATTAGAAAGCAAAAATCTGCACTTTTTCTCCCCATTCCCATGCACCCTTGTAAAACCTCAACTTAAATATCTAAATAAAACACTTCCCTCCCCTCCCCTCTCCCAAACTTACCTGTTTCCTACACCTAAAGATTTTGTTTGTCCAAGCCTACCCAAATGGACACCTGGACATTTGCTGCAGCCTTCATATTATACCTCCATGTTACTCATTTTGTAAGCATAACTCACCCACAAAAGAAAAAGGGAGAAAAAAGCAAGAAAAAAGGAACATGTTATAACTGGCCTTAAATTTAAATGAGAATGTTTATAAAAACTGATGATATTGCTTGAAGATACCAGTCATCTCGTCTTACTTGTTTTTAGCCTTCAAGAAGCACCGTGCCCTTTCAATATCAGCATTTTCATTGGGCCTACAGAAATCGAAACCCAGATGAGAAATGAAGAAAGGCTTAACAAAACTGCAACTCTCTTATTCACAAATTCATGTCACATTTGAGCCACAATTTTGCTACTCAGTAGAGTTGACTTAAAATGCTTTCAGGTATTTTTAAATTTCTAAAAAAACCTGCTTTTCCCTAAGTGCCTCCTTTTGTCTTAATCAAAATAATAGCATTATTCCTCTCTGTAGGAGTACAACTCCTGAATCACCACATTTTGTTCTTTCAGTCTGTTTTGAACCTCTGGTGTGCTTCATTTGAATCAGTGAAGTAATTTTTGAGTCACTACCTCTTTTCTCAAAATACTGCAAGCAGAAGGTCTTAGTGGCCTATTCCACCTACTTGCTTCACGATTCTAATTTTTCTTATTTAACTACAAAAATATGGCTGGTACCAAATATGCAGTGCAACTCTGAGAGCAACACAGTATTTCAGATGTTTACTACCTCTTTTCAGCATTCAGCCATTGCTTGGCATCTTATTGAGATCAATGGCTCGCTCTTCTTCACCTCTTCTGAGAGAATTAAATGCTCCCTCCAGAGCAAAAAGGGTTTCAGGAATGAAGATAGTTTGGCTACTAATACTTCCATATTACTCTCATATGCGGGGGACACAACTCAGTTTGTCAGTTTTACTCCTCTGTAACAATAATTGCAGGTTTTGCACCTTTACCATTCACATTCACTTTGAAGTTTCCTCCCTTCAGGCTTCTCCCCTTCTGCCCTCTTCTCACTTGTTTTGATATGGCTTGCACATTTCCGGCTATTACAATTAACAATGCACACACAGAAACAATAGTCACTGTCACAACACTCACGGCTTCAAAGCTCTCTCCAACTTGCAAGACATAATACACAGAGAGGACACTAATGAAAAGGCTGAATTTAAAATCCCATTTATCCTGAAAAGGTCACGCCACATTGAGATGTCCTTGGGAGATTGCCGGGAGACACTGGGCTCTTTCAATGTTGTGGTGATCATTTTCTCAGCAAGAGAATTATGCTTTACATGTCTGGACTGCTTAAGGGTGCACACATGCTAATTTAATTTATGTTTTTAGGCGAGGTGAGGCCTTCACAGAGAAAATGCAAGGGGCTATAGGTTGTACTGCATATACAAGGGTTTATGTCTGTCTCTCAAGAGCTAATGGCAGAGCTGCAAGAAGCAGCAGTGAATATCAGTTCAGTTTCCTTGTAGTGTTCTTAATTCAAAATCACCATCTTGCAATGAAACTATTCTATACAAAAAAGGTATTTAAGAAAAATGCCCCTGGGGTTTATAAATATCTTGAGAAGAGTTGGATCATTTACACCCTAAATAATTAGACTAACCCATGCCAAGTACAGATATATTCCTACAGACAGCGGTTGTGCTACTGGTGTTTTGTTATTTGAACATCTTCATGCCATCAGTGTTCAAAATAACCTTTAAAAAAATTAGTCAGCAGGTTTAGTCACTTAGTACATTTAGAGCATGTAGCAGCCACAGCTATTACATGGAATATCAGCCTAAAAGACTCATTAGCCATCTTTGGGGCATGATTAGTTGTTCCACACTATTTTAGGAAGGCTAGGAATTTCTGTGCGCTGAGACAGATGGCCCCACAGACTGAGATGAAACAATAGAAACAAAGGAATTCAAAGAACAATACAATTTTAGCCACATCTTATACTGCAGATTATTGCCTATGCCGAAATACATCCTGTGTTTGCGGGTATAAGCAGACCTACAGTCACACGCTATCAATGAACTACTCTCTGCAATTATAAACCCTGAATTCAGAGGTCTTGTAAGTACATGGAAATAATAAATCTCAAGCCACATCTTCAAAGAGAAGATTTACTTGAGAGACTTCAGATCTTCTTGAGGCTCCATTCATTTATTATTATTATATTCCTAAGTTTGAAGAAGGCAGTGTTATATGTCCTAGCTCAAAGCTAAGTCTGAGCACTGTTATTTTAGGCTTACATTACACAAATCTCAGTACAATACTGGGCATGTGAAGACTGGTGTAAATGATGTTCAGTAAAGTAGATATTAAAGTACAAGTTCATGTGATTTCAACACAGCCTATGTTAAAATTTCCACTTCTTTAAACAATCCTTCTTGTCCTCCCCACACAGACACTTCTGTCAGTATCTTCACAAGCTTATGCCTCAACAAGGTATTAGTCAGAGGCCCTATACTACAACTCATCACTGAAAGAAAGGATGAAAGAAGAAACATAGGAAGAGAGTGTATATCTTAATTCTTCCATTTTATTAATAATTTTCTTCTGAAAGAGTAGTTTTGTCTATGTTTTTGTTTTATGACTGGAAAACCTGTAGGAAGCAAAAACAAAGGCTCTCAGGAAGTAGAAAATACTTGGACAAAATAGTATCATGGTAGTGACAAAGAAAACTGAATATGAAATATTCTTTTTTTATGTAGTTCTTTAAGCATATCCTGAGCTTGCTGTACAGAGGACCAGAAGTCTCCATGTCCAAAGGGGGTGAAAAAAAAGGAAGATGCGGTTTACAAGACCTGGCCAAGTAAAGCTAGGAATAGTAAAGTCAAATGTATATAAAAAGCCCACATCTTGCAGGCAGATAGAAAAAGACATACGTTCTCTTGTAGTAACAAACAGCCCTTATGTGTCTTTGACCACGGAAACAAGAGTTGAAGCCAATGCTCTCTCAATTACCAGAGAGCATGATTCAAAAACACTTAACATATTAATGTAGTCAGTCTCAGAAACTCCGTGCAGAAGATTAGAAAATACCTAAGATATCTCAAATTCACGTCATGAATGTGTATTTTTTTTATGTACTTCAAGTAGGAATCATTTCCTTCTAGGATAGGCAAGATAGTGTTCCTTACTGTCAATATTTGGGACTGAAGACCTGAATTCAAATTGTCTTCCCTGCTCCCTTCATTCTGTCTCCCTCACTCTCATCCCATCAACAAAAGGGTGAGTGTTGTGAGTTTGTCCATGTAAAGAAATTCAGTGGAACTTGTTCAGAAAACATCAGTCAATCTCGTGCATACATTCCAGAGGAACTGAGGGTTAAGACAATTAGATGGGACACCAATGGGCAAATTCAATTTTTCACTGGTGTACCCCATGCCAAATTATAAACGGGAAAAAAAAAAAGAAAAAAAGAAAACAAGAAGGAAAAAAAAAAAAAAAAGAAAAAAAGAGAAAACTTAAAGCAAGCTGACATCTGGCAGTTTCTTCTCAGGAGAGGTCTAAGATGAAAATAGCTGGGGCTCTGAAGAGCAGAATCAGCATGCACTGGCAAAGGTGTCTCTTCAACACAGGTGTTCTCCGTCTCTCACCTTCCTGAGTACAAAACTAACTCGCACATATAAAAACAGAAGACAGGAAAAAAAAAAAAACCAATCACTCCTAATCTCAAATCTCTTGCAAGTAGCATCAGCAACTCCATGATTTATTTCAATGTGTCCACATAGTGTTATTCTCCACCTTATTTCTGCATCTAAATATAGGTGGGGACGGTGAAGAAGGAGATTTTAAACAGTTATTTCATGGATTTTATTAGGAAAATATACATGATCTTCAGGTATATGAATTGTTCTGGATTCTGTCTATTTTTTCAAATTTAGGACCAACGATGTTTGAGCACAGCCTCCTCAGTAATTCAAACAAAACAAGAAGCTAAATAGCATGAGTGATTCATCTATTTCCATAATGGGAGGTGAATTACTATTCTGCAGATGGGAGCATGGTATCTAGGATTTCCATTCATTTCTTTTTTCATTTTTTCCTCATTATTACTACAATTCTAGTACCAGGGCTGAACAATAAGATAAAGAACTAACTACTGCAACTGAGAAATACATCAGATCTTTCAGCAAAGATATTTGCATTGAAAGTAACACTGGAGGCAACATCTACAAAGACACTCCAGTATTTCCCATCTATAAAACCCAATTTTTCATATCATTCTTATTTGTCTAACTTCCCACAATGGGAACATTTCTGTTGGGTGTTTTAAACAGGAAAAAATCCTGACACAGGACAGTACAGATGGGAAGGCAGAAGGAAGGACAGCAGAATCAGTGCCCATTAGAAAATGTTTCCCTATGGAGACTCCCAACTCCCACCACTACCCTGCTGTCAGAAGGTATCAAAACCCATCGGCAAATCCCTCCCTGTGCAGTGTTACTATGCAAAAGATGACAACCTGTTGCTGTTACCATTTATTCAGTTAGCTGAAATAGCAGAGAATTATGGGGTGAACTACAAATGCCAGCATTCCCAATGATCCCTGACACTTTGATTTGTTATGAAAGAAGACGCATGCGAACACTTCACAAGAGTGTTAAAAATATTTGTTGGGTTGCAAAGCCAACCCTTCAAAGTTAAAAAGTGCTGAAAAGTTGCCATTTTAGTTGCCTCAGTCTCAATCTGCATCTACTACAATACAGCCCACAACAATGTTACTATTTGTTCGGGGGGCTCCTGCATCATTAACTCAGAATGAGAAGAGTCTGTTCAAAGAACAGTTAATTTTTCTTTTTTTTTCAGGAGAAAACATGTCAATTAACAGATCTGAGGGTATTTTTCCCGTTTAAAAAATCCTGCAACAAAAAATGTCAGAAGCTTCTCATTGCCTCTTACTTAAGAATTTACTTAGGCTGCAAATACTGACAACCTTACATTTAACACTTTGGTCAGCTGAAGGGTATTATTAACTGTAGGGCACAGAAATGGAATTGAAGCAGAAGAAGGTTAATGCAAGAGTGACCAACAATTTGGGCCTCCTGATTTGCAATGGTTCGGGGTGTTTAGCACTTTGTCACTCATGTTCAAGACATAGGTCCCATTGACTACAATTGCACCTGTGAGAATTCACTACTTTTGCAGATCAGATCCTGTAATTTCAACTCAAGCCACCCAGCAAATCAGGAACAAGGAGCTGGCAATCATCTGTTCAACATCTAGGTTAAGCCATTTGCCTAAAACCACACAGAAACTTTTAAAAAAGTTGACTTCACTCAATAAATTGTATTCTTCCTGTGCCCATTTCATCCTGAGCATTGGTCAAAATTGGGTTCTGGGGATAATGTAGCTTATCACTGTACCACTTTCTGTCTAAGAGGATGCTCCTGCAACTAATTCCTCTTTCTAAAGGAAATCAATAAAATAATAAACCACTCAACAGCAAAATTTCAAACTAAAGCAGCATTTTTACTTTTAAATAGAAGGACCCAAGAATCTTTCAGATAACCCCAAGCACTTGGCTATGACTATTAATCTTTGTGAAAAGTCCTTAGATAGTAAGGTGAAGAAGAACAGTAAAAATGGCAAACAACAGCTAAGATATATAGGGATAGCTGAGACATATAGGAAAGAATATGGAGAGAATTTGGTTAGATGACTAATTTCTTTTCTCTTTAACCAGGTCAAGCTATCTAACAAAAGGTAGAAGACACAAGGGAAAAAACCAGCAACAGTAAGAACTCCTATCAGCATATATATGGCACTTCACATGTGTAAACTACTTTTAAAAATTAATTAATTAATCCTCACAACGTCATATTCCCATCTGATGCAGGTAAGTATTACAAACCTGCATTTTACAAGAGGAAATTAGGGCACAGAGATTAAAAGCTGCATTTTCAAAATGTCCATTAATTCTGTGCATCAGTCTGGAGTGTCCAAGTTGAGACATTGAAAAAGAGGACATAATATATTCTGAGGACCCTCAGCTCCTGAGGAAGCCAGTACCAGTCATAAAGAAGGCATCTGAAAAAAATATCTGAAAGTTTGGCAGTGTGATAAAAACAGAAAACCATTAGAATTTAGAAACATTTTTAAAAGAGTTTGCTATTAATACACATAAGTTTGAGGCAGAGCTGGGCCTGATAATAATTTAAAACTGAATTTAATATTCATTCATTTAAGGAAAGGTAGCTAGCAATGAAAGAACGTCTCAATAAAGCATCTGTGCTAGGCAACTAAAACAGTGTAAGGAACAGAGGAGGAGGACCAGGGAGAAATGAAGAGGGCTAAGCCATGGCCAGTCAGCACAGTTCATCCAATGCAGACTGAATCTGGTATTTGTTGAGTTAGAAATGCAGGCAAGGGGGAAAACCACAATACTTGTACACACAAGAAGCCTTTCTATCTCTACAGAGCACAGCAATAAGGAGCACACAGATCCCGAAATCTGGTATCCATAGCAGACTCCCAGAGTCCCCAGTGCTGCTCAGACCACAGATGAGCTTCTTCCTTTGCAACCTATGTGGGTACCAAACCACATCCAGCCCTCTCTACACATGAAAAGATGCACTCCTAGAGATTCTTGTGATTACTTGCAGAACTCCAGGTTTTAAAACAGGCAAAAGAAGCATTTGGAAGAGAGCAAATACTGGGGCTTTTGTGAATTTCAAAAGTAATTCCTTTTAACCTTCTGAAAACTGGACTTCAGATGAAGACAGCACAAATAAACCTCTTGAAGGACTCTGTTTTCCTATGGACAGACATAATTCCTACAAGTCACACCCAGAAAGAGAAAATCTTCTCTTAATTTTTAAACTGTGGTGTCACACAAGCTTGCCTATGATATTTACCATTTGTAATGAATGCTCTCCAATATATGGGTAACAAAGGCAGCTGACAGTGTGCAGCACCCTGAACACCAGGCTTGGAAAATATGTTCTTCCCTGTCATCTAAACCCCCTCCTCACTTCCCAGCAAATGAGGAAATACGAACCACTCATTGAACCTCTCACATTTCTTACTGCATCAGAAACACTGATGGCCTTGGCATGCCAAGCAACGCATGCCTTTTGTGATCTCAGCTGCTAGCCATGTATACTTAATCCATCAGCTACTGTATCAAGAGCCTCATCTTTGTGTATCTTCAGTAGAACATGAAATATAACTGCTATCAAAGACGTTAAGCAGGTCAACCTCCTTTTTGGCATAAAGAAGAAATCCATTACGGAATAAAAGTTCCACGCTGCAGAAAATATTCAGGCCTGTATTAAATGAACAACTATGCACGAGACTTCTGGTTTCTAAAGGAAAAACATACAACTTTTTCTAAGCACGTTTCTTAGACTAGTCTTGCTTGCAGAGCATTGAACACAATGTGCTCCCTCATCTGCCATTCTGACCAGGACATTTCACAACAACCCCTCTTACCCCCTGCCCAGTCCATTTACAGAGGTTACAAAGAACTAAATTTCTGCTCTTAGCTCTCAATAAAAAAGAATGTCGGCTTTCAAACCCTGCCATTTTTTTGGAGAAGGACAGGTATTTTATCTCAGCAATTCTTACTGAGTACTGCATCATTCCAAAGGCCATTGTTAATTACTTAAGGCTGGGGTCAGAAACCTGTGGTTTGAAAGCCACACGTGGCTCTTCAGGAGCATATTTTGCTCTTCAGTCCTCTGGCAGCAGCCCACAATTTTCAACAGCACACAAGCACAAAAGGAGGGGGTTTTGGCAAGAAAGGGCCTTAATAGCTGTGCAATCAACACAGCCCAAGAAGTTCTCTCCTATATCTGCTAAGAACAAATCAAACTTTTGAAAGTCAATTTTGACAAGTAACATGTTATCTCTAGCTCACCATTAACTTTGCTGAAACACTGATATGCACACAAAACAAACAACAAAGTAAATCATCGTAGCATCAGCTTGATAAAACAGGAAGCAGTATTTCCTAAAGAGTTATAATTCTGTATGGTTACAGAACCTCGTTTTGTTAAAAAAAAAAAAAAAAAAAATTACCAGCAATACTAAATGTTCCTTCCCTGATGGCATTGTAGACTGATTTGCAACAGAGACATTTCAGTACAGACCCAGTCTTTTAGGTCTTTTTGTCTTGTACTGAATAGCGTTTCTCCAAAGAAAAACAAAGTTGCCTACACACACACACAGAGGGAACCAGATTTTTCTTTCCTCCTGTAACTTTCTGGAGGACAGTTAATGAAGGGAAATTAGAGGAAAATGGAGGGGCCACAACAGGAGAGAGATATAGTTTGTAAAAGCTGCCCTCCAACATTGGTATTGCTGTTCAATTCATCCTTGTGATCAATTTGGTTGTCTCTGCAACATCTGCTCACAAGTTGACAAATGATGAATCCCATCTCAGAATCCATAAGCAGAAAAACAGCAGTCTGATAAACAGCTAACAGAAGAAATATATGCACCTTTCATAACGAAGACAAATCACTCATTCTCACTAAGTGCTTCCAACACGAACACTAATTCTGTATTTATTTGCAGAGCATATGTACTGTGTCCAAAGCAGTGCATTAAAAAATATCTCCAGCAGCCAATTGGTTTGATTACATTAGTCTTCCCCAGTGTAACAACAGCTCTGAAAAAACAACAATATTAAAAGAGCCTTTATGAAACAAAAACACTTCAGCAATATTTTGTGGGGTTTAATTTTTTCATTCTTGCTGTGGAGTAGGGGGAATATTGTATTGAACATTTTCTCCTAGAAATATCCACAAAATAGCAAGGTCGCCCCAAAAAGGCTTTCATGCATTTTCTCTTACAGCAATTATTTTAAATAATAATTCCAAGAATATACTGCAGGATTATTTTTGGTTTAGATCTGGTCAGGTGATTTTCTTGACACCAGGGACACTAGGTAAATTGCACTGCTCTTCCAAGCCAAAGAATGGTCTTTTTTAAAGGTAGGATGTTGATGAATTGTTATTTGCCACAGCCTAAGCAAGCAGAGAACACCATATCTACTCTTCCTTCTGTTCTCTCAGGAATGATAAATGGAAAAATGAAGTAGGAAGTGCTGGAGACCAGCCTGAGCTGAAAAATCTAGCAGATATAAGCAGGATTGTTTTAATCAAACTGTGGAAAAAGCAGCCCCGTATTATTCTTCTAGTTCTGCCCTCTGATTGCAAACATAGAGCATGGGAAATATTGCACTGCATTTCTCTGTCTGAAAATGGTTAACACATTACAAATAGCACAAATTATCACCCCTCACACTCTGACACACACAAAAAAGGACTCCTTTAACACAGGTAGTTTAAACCCTGACTTACAAGTTATGACATGCTTCTAAAGTCAACAAAGATGCTGGAGTGCACACAGATACATTAGTTTGCAAGTGCAATGTAGTATTTATCTCCCTTGGAGTAGCTGGTTACTTATATCCTACCATCTAGTGCCCACACTATGCATATTCCACACCATAATATTTACTCACAGACCATGGATAATAGAAAGTAATTACCAGATATGCAAGCTTTCATGAATTTAACAGGAATATTTATAAGATCCAATTAGCTGTTTCCCACAAGATGGATTGCACAATCCACTAAAAATATGCATCCCTCTAATTCTATCATGGATTCTGGTAGAGAGATTTAGAGATGAGTTTAACATGCCACTAAGATGGACCTGGGGAACCTCGAGGAGTGGACTTATATGAACTGCATGACAGGTCCCGCACATGAGTCAGGGCAACCTCTGGTATAAACACAGGCTGGAGGAGGCAGAGATTGAGAGCAGCCCTGCACAGAAGTTCATGGGGGTGCAGGTGGACAGAAAACTGAACGTGAGCCTGCAAGATGCACCAGAAGCCCAGAAAGTTGACCTGGGCTGCACCACCAGTAGTGTGGGCAGGAGGTCGAGGGCGGTGATTCTGCCCCTCTGCTCTGCTCCGCTCTGCTGAGGTTTCACCTACAGTACTGTGTTCTGTGCTGGAACCCTCAGCACAGGAAAGACATGGACCTGATGAAGCAAGTCTAGAGGTGGACCCCAAAAAAATCAGAAGGGTGAAGCCTTCCTGCTGTGAAAAAAAACTGAGAGAATTGTGGTTGTTCAGCCTGGAGAATATAATGCTCTGGAGAGACCTTATTGCAACCTTTCAATACTTGAAGGGAGTTTATAAGAAAGATGGGGGAAAGACTTCTTAGCAGAGACTGTAGTGATAGGACAATGGTTTCAAACTATGAAAAAAAAAAAAAAAAGGCAGATTCAGACTAGATATAAGAAGAAATTATTTACAAAGAGGGTGGTGAAACACTGGCAGAGGTTGCCCAGAGAGGCTGTGGATGCCACATCCCTGGAAACATTCAAGGTCAGGTCAGATGGGGCTCTGAGCAACTTGATCTAGTTGAAAATGTCCCTGATCATTTCAGGGGGCTTGGAGTAAATGACCTTTGAAGGTCCCTTGCAATCCAAACCATTCTATGATTCTATGACAGCAGAGGGATCACTGCTCAGGAGACTGGTGATGGCTGTGTAGCAGGCGGGCAGTCTCTGGGAGGCAATCATCTGCCTTGAACCAGTGTCTCTGCTTCACAGAGGGTAAAATCCTGCAAGCATCAGTTTGTTCACGCTGGATGGACAAGTTTCTGCTATGGTCAGAAATACCTTCCAAGGTATGATCTCTCAAACACACACACCCAGCACGGAGGAGCATGCAAATTTTGTATTACTAGTACCAAGAACTGTACTACTTCTTGTGTCTTCACTGAAGTAAGTGACTATAAGTAATGGCATGAACCCTGACATTTCTTCAGACATAGGACTATGAAAAATTCAAACTTCTTAGCTGCTGTAACAGTTCAGAATTTATTAGAAGCAATATAAAATTACATCGAGAAGTTCCTTAAGCACAGTGACAAAACACACAAGGTCTCCCATCAGCCGACATACCTTAGTAAATACAAGAACTAAGTTGGTGGTTGTCATCCATGCAGACAGGTACCAGTTCACAGGAACTACCATTTCTTTTTAAATAGTCCTAAGTACTGCCCATAGTCTTCTGCAAAGAAGTCAAGACATGGATAAACTTAGCTACCACTTCTTTGATCCAAGTAAGTGCTTTAAAAGCCAGACAGGAAAGCTGTTCGGCGAGCTGAACCTTCAGTTTCCATATTTGGCATAAATGTAGTCTGCGAATATAAAGCAGAATTCAAGAACTTCTCTTGTAGCTTCCTCTAAAGCCACCAACCCACTTCAGATATACTTCTAGAAACATGTCAACAGTTGGTCAACTTTTAACAAACCTGGCTGTACACACAATATACACAGGTATGCAAGTAGTAAACCAGTTATTCCTGTTGTGACAGAAGTCACAGTTGCAAGTTGGGCATACAATTTTATATAACTGAGTTCCAAAATCCTAACAGAATTGGGGTTTAGCTGGCAGAGCAGTTAGGTGCATTTAAAAAGAGTTTAGCGCACAGGGAAACCATGAAATTCTTTGCAGTCTGCCTGTATATTTTAGCATTGATTAGTGCCAACCACGTAGTTCAGTGCTCTTCCATAGCAACTTGAACATGACTTACTGAAGTTAATTCAAAGTTATTAAAACAGATGTGTATAGTGCTGCATAGTTGTAGAGCTCTCTCTAATTACAATTACAAGTGAAATTTCCATTACACAGATGATGTTATGCTAAGATGGCATTGTTATTTGGTTTTTCTTCCCACCCCAATGTCCCGTCTATTCTTAGCCCTCAAATCAAATGGTCTCAAGGTTGTTTTGGTTTTTTCCCTTGCATGAGATTAATATGGATTTTCCTCTAAGAACTTCCTGCACCCTAATAAATTTCTGCAAACTAAAAAAATTAGCGTGAATGGAAAATAGGACTTCTGCAGAACAATTCAATAATAAAATGTTTTAAGAATTCCTGGAAGAACATAAGTTGGTTTTATTTCTTTTCTAAAAGAGGGAAGTTCAAGGTTGGTTTTGGTTTTTTTTAAAGACAGATTTAAGGAAACACTGCTCCCTTTAGTGAAGAACAACAACAGGGCAATGCTATTACTTAGGCTTTGGCTGTGCTTAGAACACAAACAGAAAGTAAAACAGATTTATTTTGCCTTTCTCCTACATTTGTTACCACATTTCACTGTGGTGGGATTCTGCTCCTGTGATCACTGTGCCACAAAGGCGCCTAAAGTCATTACTCACTCTGTTAATCACTAATATGAATGGGGAAGAAGGGCCAGAACTTTTTCACATTACAGCCTCATATTGCTCAAGGGGAAATAAATAATCCAAGTGGTGAAAGAGGATGAAATATAAAATGTCCTCTTTATAAACTTAAAGGTAAAGTTGTCACTTGTTTCTAAACCTGAGCTACCCTTGCAGACTGCATTATCCACAGTCCAATGCACTTCCACAGCACTTGCTACTAAATATTTCCATCATTTTCCAAAGCCTATAAATATAAGTACTTAAATCCAATTGTGTCAAATTTAAGCACTGTGGTTTCCCCAAGTTTAGCATCATTGCTCACACAAGTCCAAGAAGTAAAGTTTGACCATAAGAGGAAGCCAGTTCAGTTAGGAGTACAGAATGTGTTTATTTTCTATATGCTGCAGCAATGTAAAGAGCTTCTTCCTCTTTGTCTTCCAAATAAATAAGCTAAAGGAAAATGTTGCAAAGTTAAAAGCACTGAGGTAAAAATACTTGCATTTCCATTCCATACATTTACAGCACAGTTTTCTTGCCTTCTTTGTAGCCCAGTAACTCTGTTTCCATCTCTTCTACTGGGCAATGTACAAACAACTGTGCAGTTCAATACCCTTGTTTCAGGGACAAAATTTTCACAGCTGCCCAGGAGGCAAGAAATGACATTTATTTTACAATAAGGGAAACTAATACATTGCATCAATTTCATTCAGGGAGAATTGAAAACAGATCCACATGTTCCTAAAGGACAAGACCAAGACCCAAGCCCACTCCCTTTCAGAACAAACACACCAAACTAATATATAAACCCGCAGCTTAAACCATGCTGCTTGCACATGGAGAGCCTCAAGTTCCTGGCAGACAATACAGCCATCCATTTTCACTACAACTCACAGGAACCCTTATTGTTACCAGCAATGTTTTCCTCTTTTTATTGTGTAGCCAGAAGTTGCTCCTTCAGTACAAATTAATAGCACACTTGGGATAGGAAGACCTTTGGGAGACCATTACAGGATTTCAACACCATTTATGTTGTCACCATGTGGCGCCTCCTTCACAAAAGGGTAGGGCAGCAGGTTGTGTCCGTGAGCTTGGAAGACTGCAATGCTGGAGATTTCATTTGTGTACCCAGATAGAGGAAACACTTGCCTTTCCTGGCTTTAAAAAAGTTCAGTGTTTGATTTAGTAAATTCCCTGCCAAGAAAGCAGACTCCATTCTCAAAGGTTTAACACTAGCACTCACTGGGTGGCTGGGTGTCTCAGAGCATTGCTAGCAAGCTACAAAGACTTGTGGATTTCCCCAGTTTGAAACCAGCCCAATTCAGCCGTTTCTATACTTAGCAGTCTCTATAAATACATGAGAAATGAGTTTGGCAAGCCTCTGTTCCAGCTCTGCCTTACAAACTCATCGCAGCATCCTATAAACTCAGAGGTTAGAAATCCACCTACGGGGAAATGTGCATTTTAAATTCACGTTAATAAACCTGTCTTTCTTGTCTCTGTAAAACACATTGTAGTTCTGTTGCTTAAGTTATGCATATCCAAACCTTTGCCTGTTCAAGACGTCCTATTGACTTACTTCAGAGAAACCACTCATATGGGTTCAGTCGTACATGTGCTAAAACATTTGCATGATTAGGCTAAAGTGACTAAATGTGAAGCAGACTGTCAAAATAATAATTTAAAACTCAAGTGCATAACACTGCATGCAACTGTATATAAAGCTGAAAGGAAAGCCTTACAATCTCAAAGAAAATTGATTTAATAAATACTATAGCAATAATAACAATAGCAACTACACAAATGCAGCACTCTCTAATTTCAGACCACCACGGTAACAACAAACCATACGGATCAGAGAGAGCACCTATGTGTGGTAGGTAATTGTTCCTAAGTCCTTTCAATGGAAGGGTTACACTCTCAATTTTTTCCAAGCAGATTATGGGCCATACTCACGTATTCAAATCATGCACAGATGCTACCCTTTTGTCCCTGCCCTCATGAATCTTGGAAACAAATAGCTAATAAATAATGTATTCATTACAGTAGCAGTGTTGTATTCACTCAGATCCACCTGAAAAAGCAACAAAACTCAGAACCAAATATGTGTGCTTGTTTAACCTCCATGAATTCTTTTTTCAAGTGTTATTTTCTCAGTAACACTTCATGTCCCAAGAATGATTCATCCCCCTCCAAAAAAGTAAAAATCAGAATAGACTTTACCAATGAAAAACTACAACATTCTGTATGTACTCAAATATCATTGCACTGATGCAGTATTTTAACACTGCTCTCTGTGCCACATCTATTATGAGACATGGCTCCTGGTTGTCTGTCCTAACAGCCAGGCTGTTACCAGCATGCAAGATGTGTGTGCTCCCTCTGTTGGCTACCTTGCTCTTTGGTAGGGAAAAAAATCACATAAAAGGAAAAAAAGCCGTACTGGGAGGGTACAATATTTTAAGGTTTTTGCTAGGACATGAAAAACTATCTCCTACGAAATGGAGAATGAATTTAGAAAGGGAGCAAACACACAAACAACTAACGTCTGAACTTCACCCAGCATTTGACCAGGCCTTAAATTTTGCAAGCATAAATATCTGCTCTCAGAGTTTTCATTTTGTAATGAATCAGTGACATACATTACTCAAACCACCAAGTTCAGGCATGCAAAAAAGTATTTAGATGTCAAAGCACTGGTCTATCAAAGCACAAAAACCACTACGAAAAACTATGCAGCTGCTTTCCTGCTTGCAAATGCCAAAGTTAAGCCACAAAAATCAGATTTGGAAAAATACTGGACTATCTATGTGTATTCATAATATGCCATACCAAGAAACCTAAATCAAAGTTTCAAATTCTGCAAGAAATGTCCTTCTAAAAGGTTTTAAAATAATTCATACTTAATAGAAGTGAATGCCAACAGCTATTTCATTCAGCAACAATAAATCAAGCACTTATTCTGGCCTGGTAATTAGGAAGACTCAAAGTGGTGATACTGGTCCATAATACTGCCTCCACTTTCAAGACAGGTAATTAACTTGTATGATGTCAGCAGTTCAGACCTCTTTTCTCCACAACACCATCAAACAACTGTATCGCAAGCACACCAGAAATGCAGGCACATCTCCTGCCAAGAGCCTCCACCCAGGGGCTTCTGAGCCCAGCAGAGCTGTCTGGCAGGGGAAAAATAATAAAACAGGGAAAGACTACAATGTAAACAGGGCTCTCCTTCAAGGCCGCGAGTTGTTAAACAAAAACATACTAGGTCACGACAAGGCTTAGCGAGCCAGTGACTTATTAGTGAACACAGGGGTGTGCGGCTGGCTGGAATTCCCAAATCAAATTGCCTGCCAGACAGTCAATTCTATTACGCTGCTCTGATAAAACCTGCAAAACCTTCAGACAGCTATCCTCCTGCAAAGTCTGGCAGGACATCCAGCAAGCAGATCTGTGTGGTCCCAGGCACAGAGGTCTATTCTCTCTTAGCTTTCTAGCTGGTTTCCTTGTGTCTTCTTTGTTTCTCATACCCACCCGAAACTGAACGTCAGCCCGCAGAGCTGCAGTGGGTTACCAGTTGACATCCTTGACAGAAAAACAAAGGTGTCGCTCAGACTATTACTGCAACATTGTACTTAAAGTATCAACAGCTTTAAGGCTTCCTACCGTATATTATCAGGCTCTCATTAGATATTGTAGCTACAGTACACTGTACTGTTTAAAATATAGGGAAACCAAGCTATAGTTTTTGCCTACTGAGGAACTGGTGTGTACAGAGCACTGCTGAGGACTGGACATGAAATAAGAACATATTTCTCTCTTTACAGCAATGGAGTGAAGATACCTTGATCTTTGTGTTGCAGACAAAATGTTACTAGATCCCAGCTAAGACTAATGGTTGAAAAAGTTTGTCCTCACTCTGTAACCTGCAGAGATGAAGATCATGCATGCTGTGAGGAGCCAATTTAGTTTTGATCTAGCCAATTTACTTTGCCTCAAGCCTGGTTGTTTGGGTTGTCAGAGGCATGTGCGGGGAGGGAGTGCACAGGTCCGGCTTGCAGGAGGCAGCCAGGGGATGGGGGAAGCCTCGTCTCTGGGGAGACTTGGCCTGGCAACACCTGGCATGAGGCAGTGGGTAGGAGACACTGTGGAGGGGCTTCTCCAACCAGATGGCCGAAGGTCTCCACAAATGGACGGCAAAGACAGGCTGGACTGGGCCAAAGGTCCCCTGTCAGCAGCAGACTTTGGGAGGGGCCAGGGGGTATAAAACTCACTGCGTCACGAGTGAGCAGTGGGACTGCTCGCTGGGGCTCACTGCTGTTCATTGGCTCGTTCCCTCCTTTGCCCTGGCCCCAGCCTGCCTTTTGGCTCTCCTGCCCCCGCTTCCCTCCCGTCTCCCTGGGTCCCTGACTGCTGCCCTGCTGCTTTGTCCCCGCATCCCTGCTGTGCCGATCCAGCCTGCCCTGCCACCTCGATTCAGTGATCCTTGCTGCGACCCTGTCCATGGTCATGGACCTCCCATCCAAATGCCCACTCACCATGTGTCCGGCTGTCCATCGCTGTGGGAGCCGTGCCTGTGAAGCCGCACCT
>VZTJ01003820.1:205523-215640 GCA_013397795.1 Orthonyx spaldingii
CCCAGCCCAGCCACAGGTACTGTGCACACCCCGTCACTTCCCTGATCCGCTGGTGGTAACATCCTCTTTACTCTCTGTCTCTTCTCTCTCTCTCTCCCTCTCTCTCTCTCTCCCCTCTCCTCCATTCCTTTTCCATTTTTCCTTCCTTCTTTTCTGTCTTTCCTAACCCTCTTTCATTTTGGCAACTCCTTTTTCCTTTAGTTCTTTGTTATCAAAAACAGTTCTCAGATACAAGGGTTGCCTTGTTTCACTTAATTTCATTCCTGACCATCTAATTCTAAAAGAATTCTTCGCAGTTTCCCCCAGTGGAACACGACACATGCCCTTGACACTAACCAAGGCATTCTCTCATCTTCCCCTTTTTTTTTTTTTTTCCCAGAAAGAAGGAAATAAAAGCACTGTATCCTGATTATTCCTATGTGAATACTCCCCTGCCTCCATCAGGACTCAGAAAATAATAGCTGCATCATTTTTGCTCTATGGGGCCCAAGTTTGGATTGCTAGGATAAAATCCTCATATCTGCTCAACTCTATACATGCCAAAATGGATGAGCATTCCCTTTAGCAGAACTTTCAGTACACATTACTCTGGCAGAGGATAGCCCTCAAGGGCAATAGAAAGCATCTCTGTAACTTCTCTTTTAATAGTTTTCTGCCTGTGGCACTGAGAAACCTTACAGGAATCCGGGCTGAGGGCATGGAGTGGACATGTCTCTCTTGGAAAGATTTTGGAGAACGATGGCAGAAGACAACAAAAACCCCAAATCCCGAGACTCTGGAACTAGAAGCACAAATAGGTTATAACTGCCACTTATTTCTACCTTCTCCTCAACTCTGAGTCTCACATCTGCGTGTTTCTTGAGGAAATATAAGCACAGCATTAATATTAATACTGAGCACTTTAAATAACAAATACAGAAAGTAAACACAGCCATCCAGGCATCCACCCATGCCATATTGAGTAGTTTTTAGTTACAAACATGGAAAAGGATCTCAAACAGTTTGCCAGCTAAGGGAGCAGTCCATCAAATATGCAAAAAACCAGCATACAATTAACATGTATGACAGTAATTTTGAATTTGGGATTCAAATTATTACTATTCAAATTATATTAGCCAGTGAATAGCTCCTCTCCAACAATTTCTGTCTTTTATTAAAGAACTGAAATAATACAGCAACATTGCTTTCAATAGGAAAGTCGATATGAGAAGGTCAAATGTAGCTGTGTGGGGGTTATGCTACACGGAGTTGTAATAAGGAGCATCAATGTGCTTGTTTCCAAAGATTTATGAAACCAACTGTGACTAGGTACTTACAACCACGGCTTGAAGCATATTTAAAAAGAAAGGTAGAAACGTGGGTCCAGTGCCACTCGTACTTTTCAAAAGATACATACACCATGAATTCTTAAGGCTCCTTAGTCCAAAATCTAGTAGTAATCTGTGGTACTGCTGATCCATCTGTTACTAAATACAAAGTAACTGTCTCTCAAGGATTTCGTCAGCATGTACCTTGAATTAAATAACACAAAGAATAGAAAGAATATTTTCTCTCAAAGCGGGGCAAATAAATTATTGAAAAGCAGGTTTTTTAAAACAACTCTTTGCTGAAGAGGGAGGGTTCTTTCGTGATCTCTGCAGTATAATGAGTGGACTTACTAAGAGAGTATGTCGGACATATTTTAGCTCAAACATAAGCAGCAAAGATAGTTGCTGATACATCTGGAAAGCCTATTATCCTTTAGAAATGAAACTTACTTAAATTTTGAACTTCAAAATAGAAAAATTCAGAATGTTTTAAACTGAAATGCACATATATATAGCTTACCTCAACATACATTCTGAAACTGACAAGATAAGTAGACCAGTTTTTGCTATAATGTATTCAGATTGGTTCTAGTCACTAACCAATCACCATGAAGTACTTTCAGATACCAAAAAAAAAAAAAACAAACTGAAAGGTGCTATATAAAATTTACTTTAAAATCCACAGATACCTACCATTAAGGTTCCAGTTCCCTGAATTCAACATTTAAAAAAAAATTTCTTACATTATGAAACAAACGACAGTACAAAACTATCTACTCATAAGAAATCTATCATGTCATAAGAAATACTTGCGTAATGGGCAACAGGAGAGAATAGGATACTCAGCTCAAACTCTGCATTAGTCCCTATGATACCGGCCTGCTTTAATACAGCAGCACAGAGAAGTCTTACTGCTGAGCAGTGTTCCTCTGACTTTGAGAGCATACCTGTGCGTATCTGTACTATTTCAGGATCTAGCCGAGGCTAGATGCCTTTGCAAATACCAGAATCATTCGCAGTTAATGAACATATAATATAAAAATAAATATCACCATACAAATGCAAGTCATTGTGAAAGGGCATTTCAGTTTTAAGTACTGTAAAAATACAAAAACAGAATCACTGAATAAGTCGCCCCGCAAGCTATAAAAAATTTATTTGGCCTCTGACAGCTATCAAGTGGTTATATATCTGATACATTTTTTCCTAACCATACTGAAAAAAATAAAGCCAAACAAAAAAACAAACAAAACACCAAGCAACAACATCAAAAAAACCCAAAAAAACTAAAATCTTTCAGAGTAAGTGAACCAAATTCTTTTGTTTAAACAAAGGGGTTTGAAATAATAAACATTCTCCTTTCCTGCACTTGAGACCATGCTGGAGCATTTCAGTAGCTATTAATACCCTTACTACAAAGAACACTTGACTTAGGAAATAGGTTCACAATCCCTTTGAACTGGCATAGATCCACACTGCTGCAAACAGATGTTTCTGCTGACACAAAGAAGAGGTAATGAGAAGGGAGAAGATGGGAGAAGAGCAGATAGCCTTTTGTAGTAGCAACAAGACTTTACAGATGGAACTGGTATCAGTTTTCCATAATTTTTTATTAGTCTACCTAGGGAACAGGAACTACTGTTCATCAGTGATCAAGATCAGTATTTTATGCCTTTTGAGCACCATCAGAGTTTCCACATGGTTTTTGGAATTCTGGTTGCTCAGCAAGTGATAAGGAGACTAGCAATAGCTTGTGATAATATGAGTGGTCCAAAATAATATATGGATAGAAAACAAGAAGCAGCTGTCAACAGCCTTAAGGATGAGTGCAGTCAAGAACTTGTTCCAGTGACAGAAATATCTAATACTGGTTGTTATAATACTGCTAACTCCATCTCAGTCAGTGACAAAATCAGTCTTTTCCTACTTCAACTCACAGATTTCTCCTTAAACAATGCTAGATTTGAATCTGGGATAAAAAAATTCTGTACCTACATAGGTGGTGGTTCAGGGCTGGCATGGTTTCAGATATCTGTGTCTTTCAGTTAGTTGTGAAGTAACTGCAAGGTATGACTCTCTAGTATTTCCAGCATTTCAGAAAACTGTGATGCTCACTTGGTCATACAGGACCATCCACAAGCTACTTTCAGAGAGATGAAAAAAAGCATACACAGAAAAAAATTCTAAATGACATCTGCGAGTAACAAAGCACTAAGTCTCTGCAATTCTTTTATCTACTTCCTCCTTTTTCATTACTTCCTAAAGGGCATTTCTTGAATATCAAATTGTGAATATGATAGGGATGGCAAGTAATGTGAGACAGCCATTTGTTTAACAGGGCTAACCCCAAGCCACTAGTGCTTGCAAAAGCTGTTAAGCTCTGTCATTATACCAGAGCTTTCCAGAGGCCAAGTGCAGAAGGGTCATCTCTCTGAGAAACTGTATACCCTTTACTTCATGTTTTGCTCCCTGGGGTTAGCTGTAATGTGACCTTCAGAGTGACTTGAAGCTGGAGGTTGGCAAAGTACAGATGCTGCAGCAGATCTGAAGGGCAGCAGTGGTGTGAGAGGAGTTCCAAGGCAGAGCCACGAAGAAAGTCCATGATGCTGCAGGGCAGCCATGTGGTCCCCTCAGCCCCCACCTTACGCCACAGGCTCTGTGTGCTTTCTATGCACAGAAAAGGAGAGAAGGAAGAACAGTACATGTGATGCAAAAAACAAAGATTATGAGGATTTAAGAAAGAAAATAATACAAAGCCTGCAGCTTAAGAACTCAGGCTGCACACTAGAAATGACTTTCAATTTAGCTAGGATGTTCTGGTGATCAGACAAAACCAGGAAAAAAGTATGCACACTTGATGCTTTGTACTTATTATAATCTTTATGTAAATGTCATGGTATCTTTAATTTTCTTTGCTAATACAATTTCTGGCCTTTCACAGTGAAGTCTGTGTTTGTCAAAAGTACAATTTTTCCATTATACAAGATTTTTTAGCATCTCAGGGTAAATGTGTAAACAAAAGATTAGGGAAAACGCCATTCAATTGCAGTTTTTTGATGAGGCAAACACCATGCTTTTAACATGCCCTTTAAAATGTCTTTTAGCTACCATTCCAGTTTATGTTCACTGTTATCATAAACTATAAATATAAAAATTACATCTATGTACTGACTGGTTGGTATGTGTCTGCTTTCATGCATGCACCTAAATAGAAACTGCTTCTGCTCCAAAGAATTTGTGCTCCAAGAATCCCAAGAAACAAAGGGGCTCAAAAGGTCTCCATCTATCATCCCTTTATGTTCAAGGGTCTTGAGGGGAAGGGAGGAAAAGGACATCAATACCCTTCTCTTCAGGCTCAGCATTACAAGCATGGCCCAAAGAAATACAGCAATTATTCTCGCCAGTATTCCTGACTCGGTTGTTAGGTGTTTTGGGTTTTCTTTCCCCCTCCTAAATTATATAAACAGAATATTTCAAAATTACATCAGTTTTCAGATAGGAAAAATAAAAGAGAAAAAGAAAGACACTACCAGAATGCATAATGCTGGCCATTCATGGACAACTTTTAAGGAAATTTTATGCACAAATAGGTATGGAGAAAAAAGGTTAATTATAAATGACACTGTACAATTCCTATCTAAGAATCCTGAGTTTTGCAAAAGAAAAGGTTATCCCAAAGTCTAATAAAACATTGTGCCTGAATGTCCCTTTCTCACATGCCAAAGGGTACTGCTATTGTTCCCCAGCAAGGCAGACAGCTGGCACTGCGCTCTGAGTGCCAGCACGGCTGCAGCCAGCAACTCATTTACGACCCCAGCATCAGTCAGTCAAAGCAGATCATTTAGCAGAAAACCTCCCAGGCTGGTAGTCTTCCCATCCCTCATTCCCCCCACATGGCAGCAGACAGGTCTGGTCAGGCTGCACAATTCCTGGCCTTCAAAAGCCCAACATTTTTCATGTTCATTTGAGAGGTTCTTTCCCTTGGTTTCAAAGTGCTTTCACAAACGTGTTAGTGGGTGAGAGCTTTCTATTCTCACGCTAGATGTGATTAATTTGTGGCATTCATGTGGCTAGTTCTGCACAGACAATAGGAATGGACTGGCTCACACCCCATCTACAAGCAATTTATGCCACAGAAGTTCAGACTTAAAGAAAAAAGGCTTTGACAGTAGCAAGTTTCCTGCTTGTTATGGATGGTGCTGAGCGAAACGCAATCAAGTATTTCTGCAAAAAGAAAGAAGGTAGTTCTATCACCAATAGCACAATTATTATTAAAACAGATCTCATAGAGACAGAAGAGCCTTTTTCTCATTCCTGCACAGATGACAACAAAACATATTAAAAGGCAAGCCCTGATTCGTAGATTTTCTTTGGTTCATCCAGCAAACACTACAAACTAAGAAAGCAAGGAGAGGAAACCTGAATAAAAATAGTTTTAACTCAGATATTCAGATCTTCCTCTTCCATTTACAATTACAGCTGCAGAAGCACATAGTAAAACAGCAAGAGTAATATTTGTTGAATCCTCTTCTGTTGGTATATTATTCTAGATAAAGCTTTCAATGACAGTCCTAGGCAGTTCTGTAATCAAACTCAGGGCTTACTTTTGATGCACTAAGATACTAAGAACTCACAAGCATCTGCAATTCATCTCTGTCAAAGAACACTCGAACTTTCTTTACTCCAGTTTACCTTCTGTACAGACAAGTGTTGAAGATCACCTCTCAGCCGTTCCAAATAAGCTCCCTTGTACCATACATCAGAAAGACAGCACTGAGTCAAATTCATACACAGATTCATAGATATGAGAGCGCACTGGACTGAGATCTTATCTCCTGTATATACACATTTGCTGGCCTAACAAAACACCTGGAGTGCATTATCAGATGCACAGGGTAAACATGCACAGATTCTAACCCACACCAAAAAAGCAGCCCTCAGTGCTATTCATGAAGCAGCATCTTTCAGTTCTGCTGAATGTCTAACATAAGCTAAGGACATTGGACACAGCAGTCTCAGACTATGCTGCCTATCATTATTAGAAGGATTTCATTGTTTGCTGCCTCTCTGGAAAGGTTTAAGAGAAAACTGAAAGGTACACAACAGGAAAGCGAAAAACAGGCAAAGAGTAATGGATGTCTACTTAACCATACACTGTAATGTGTTTAAAATTAAATGGACCAAAATGCAAAGAAGGAGCTGGTGTATTCCGAAATGCAATGTCAGTAAATGGAAGGTCCTCTTAATTTCTATCAATTAACCCAGTACCCTGAAGTCAGCAATTACATACGGAAGCATGCCCTGCAGTGGCCTTGAATTTGTTTCATAGTCAATGCATATAATTAGTCCTGATTAATATCCCACATTACACATCAACAGTATCAGCAAACCCGAATGATATACACTGCTGCTGCCACAGGAAGCCTTAGTGGTCTGATTGGTGCCTTTATCAAAGCACTCTGCCCAAATGAGTTTGAGGGCTGATTTGGCACCCACACTGCCTGATTTATTAAGAGAGAAACTGCACTGCCTTCCATATAATCATATTAATCCCTTGCATCAACTAATTAAAACACAAGGAAAGATTTTACTTGTGTGTAAGCAATTACAACAAGTTCCTGGTTGACGTCCAAATGGATTCATGACATTAATTTGTGAACAATAAGGCCTCATGTATCAGGGAATTTTAATAGGTGAGTTTACATACAGTATGCACATTTTCATTAATTGTGAGCACACTCAAAAGCAACAGGTGTGATCCTTACCTAAACTGAAGAGTATTCACAAGACTGTTTCTAAAAAAAAATAAAAATTAAAACTGACAACAAAACAAATTTCCAAGGATATACATAAAAAGTTACAAAAAAAACCCTCTGCAAGAGTAGCTAATTGTCTGACGTATGTAATTTCAACTGCTTCGGTAGAATGTGCATTTTGCTAACATTAACTTCTTGGATTAGATTTGTCTGTAAGTGAAACTGAGTGACTAATGGTGGAACTGGTAGCAGCTATTATTGGAGATCACTCCCAGTTAAAGAGAAAGTGATCTGTGCAAAAAGCTTCGTCAAAAGCTGTGCAACCTGCTGTGTGGCTTCTGTTCCTCTGGTTCACCTCAGCCAGAGTGGGAAGCACTCCAGCACGAGGGATGCACGTAATCTGACATGGGGATAGCACACGAGAACCCACAGGGTCGGGCACTCCAGCCAAGGCACTCATAGATGAAGCAACACACTGTGGTTACAAGCTTGAAGCTCACCATCAGTGAACGTTTCATTGTGCAGATGGCCTGTTGTCTGGTTACACTGTAACACACCTAAAGGAAATAAAAGAAATTTTCATTTAATTTAAATTTATTTCATTTCATGTTTAGTATTTCTATTGTTTATTCACTGCTAGTATTGTTTTGGGGGGGATGATGCTAAATTATGCCACCCACCTGACAAACTGCCAATTAAAATGTAATAGCAAACAAATGTATGTCAGCACTTTGCTTTTCTGAGTAAAATCACACCACAACTGATAATCCACGTTCCCCTTCACACTACAAGAAAAGATAGAGTGGGATTCTGCTAGAATTTCCAGCATGTTTCAAATGCAAGGGCAGTCAATGAGTCTCATACTGACAAGGAAGTGTACATACACCCTTGTGTGTGGAGGAATACACAGCAGAGGTACAAGCTTCCTTTACTCCCGAGAAACGAAAGGCTTGACTTATTTTAGCAACTATATAACATAACCTGGGAGTATTACTGTCTGAAAAGTAATGGTTGTTCCCTAAACTTGGTATTTATGATTTGTACTCAGCAATTTCCCCACAGCCCAGCAAAACCTCTATGAGAGCAGTACCATAGAAAACCCAGCTAAGGAAATGCATTTTAAACAGACACAAAGTACTAAATATTACAAAGAAAGTACAATTCCCTGGCTTCAGTCATGAGCATAACAGTGTCTTTGGGGAGGGCAAGGAGCAGCGGTGGGGCTGGGGTTGGGGTTGGACAGGGGAGGAATGGAGGGAGAAATATGGACAAAAAGTCTGGAACTGCTTCAGTGCAGACTAATTTAGTAAAAGGAGAGAAATTTAAATGGATTGTGTGAACTCCTCCTCTCTCTGCTGATCCAGTAGCCTTCTCACATCTGTCTTTAATTGCCCAGGGCACCTCTGGCTGTCTTCCTCAACACTGGCACTCTGCCTTGCCAAGAAATCCTTAACCTGATCGGCTGTATCCTGATCAACCACTACAAGATCTTACCAAGAGATAGAAGAAAAGAAAATGGCTCAGTAAAATAACAGACTTTAAGCTGCAATACTGTTCCAGCCCCAGTTCCCAGTGCAACCCAAGCTGGCAGCAGCAAGTGGCTGCAGTCCCACAGGTGAGCAGAGCCATAGCATTGAGAAAAATACATGTTTCCTTTTCCATGAAAACTACAAGCAAATGCTGAAATTTTACAGGGAACTATTTATGAGGCGCAATCATGAAATAATTTTACATCCTGCTAGACAATTTTAGAGCACATTATTTGGAGTTTTTGTAATACAATGAACTCTGAACATAAGACTTTTGTATCTTACTGTCCCTTGCATCACACTCTTATTCTTCATTCCACCTTCACACTTAATTGAATCCTCCCTTTTCACATTGTTTTGTGACTGGGTTTTGACAAAGGTATTTTGTAGCAACAGTTTTGTGCAGCACCAGAGTGGGGGCCCCTTTTATCTATGTCTCTGTACTACCTCAGGGTTTTGACAGAAAATCCTATGTAATACAGGCAGTGAGCTTGTCCGCCAGCACATTCCCACCATCATCAATTGGAAATGCTTACTTAAGAAAACCTACCAGTATGTTCCACTTGGCTCTGCCCACTCCAACAGCAACACTGCTGCTGGAAACAAGCACCAGGCAACTTACTCTGAGAGCTGCCACTGCCAGCCCTGGAAGTTTCCCCTCTCTTAACTACACTACTTCAAATGTGCCATACCAGGTACCAGGGGCACGGGGAAAGCCTCCCCTCTGTCTCCTGTGGGAGAAGAGGTCCCAGGGTAAGGAGGTGCTGGCTGCTCTGGGAACCTTTGCCCTATGACTGCTCTCCCCCACAGAAAACGTTTCAAAGAGAAAGTGGAATCTACAAGTCAGTGGAGTCATAATGACTAAAGCAAACAAGAAATCATAACAACCATTAGTTTGTCTGCCCTTGGTTTACTGTTCTGCTTTAGATAACGTACTAATCATGTGGGGAAAGGGAAGAAGAAAGCAGTAGTGCAAGCAAGTATGCTATTCTCTTGCATACACTTACCTTCTGGCACAATATTCTGGATGGAAAGTTCCTGGCAATTAAATATGGTTTCCTTCTATTGGCCATTATTCTCAGTATGCAGCAGTCTGCTTTCTGTAATAACATGTCTTTGAGGGTTTCACTGGTGAAATGTTCTAGACTATCAAAAGGTTTAAAACAGAGTTCATAGTTTCTCCTTTTTTTGCAGATGGGAAAAAAGCTGTAAAAAATTTCTGAAAAAACAAAAATCAATACATATCAACTTTGGTAGCAGCAACTGCTGGCAAGTGTACCTTCTTTGAATAAAGTTGTCAATATAGCTAAGAGCTTAAGGGCCAATTTCAAGGCAGTTACCTTCCTGGACTAAAAATTAATGATTATAAACATTCTTTGTTTCTGCCCCATCCCCACACTCTGTGTTTTCCTGTGGTAATGAGCAGAGTCAAGCTATCACTTTTATGTGCATGTTGTGAGCACAAACAAGGGGAGTGTGATATGATGGCAAAACTACTCCCCCCAGCCTGCCTCCTTATAAAATA
>VZTJ01003820.1:219179-282221 GCA_013397795.1 Orthonyx spaldingii
AAAAAAAAAAAAAAGCACAAAAAAGTGAAACAAACAAAAAAGAACAAACTACAAACTAAAGTTCCAGAAAGAACAGTGCTAGGTAAGTATAGTACAGTACAGTACAGTACAGTATAGCATAGTATAGTCTAACAAAGAAAACCTGATAACTCAGTTTATCAATGTGATTAGTAATACACTCTCTGGTGAATGATCCAAATACAAGTCCTATGCAACCCAGACAGCAGTGTACACATTATCAGTAACAACTAAATAAAAATAAGTAATATTAAAAGTAGTAAACCTCAATTTTTCTTTAGTAGCTTGTGGTCCTCCTTTAATAAAAGCTGCTTTACAAGTATCTAAACTAAGTTTCTGTTGGTTTTTTAGAAGTGGGGAAGCGGAGGGTGAGGCAAAGGGAAACATCTTTACAGTCCTGGTAACAGAGTGTAATAGGCGTATCATTAAATACATCCTTGCGATTTTCTATCCAGTGGCTGAGATGGCTGTGCAGTGTACCTTGCACATGTAGAATTCCCGTCCTTTAATCAAAATGACACTGAACAGCTACAAGAGCAACAGAAATTACAGTACATTTGGACACCATTCTTGGTTTGTCTACTTCTTCTGTATGCCAGTAGATGACATCTTCCCCAGATGGTATGCTAAATTGTGTCCACAGATCAAAAAGACCACAGGCCAATCAAACAGGTTTTCACCTTTCGTTGCCAGCACTTCTTTTCAGATCACAAAACCTCAGCCAGGATCCTCACTTTCAAAGCAGTAAACAGCTTTCTCTTTTCCTGTCTCCTTCAAAGTTCATCTGAAGCTGTCATTCATATTTGGTTATTGCTTTCTTGAACAAATGAATCACAAGTATATGAACACTAAGTGCCCCTCTGGAATTCTGGCAAAGGATCTGTGTATTTGTACATAGATGCTGTTTACCAGCAGTGTTTTCAGTAAGGGGGGAAAAAAACCACATCTGTCTTTGTCTCAAGGATAGTGACTCCTATCTATTAAAACCTCAAGAGATAATGTTGACAGAACCAGAGCTGCAATTTGTTTAGCAGTACTTGGAAATTATAGCAGCCCTTCACAACAGCGGGACTTTTCTACTATGCACCTAACATTCCAGATGGACTGCATCCAAATACACTTGTCCAACACAGAAGAAGAAAGAATATCATTACAAAACAAAAAGTGATATCAGCTTGGCCTCTCCCTACTTAGAAGAAATCTGAGCATAAAAAATCTGTTTTGCCAAATTTTAGAAAGGCAAAGACAATTTTATGTTAAATTGCTTAGCACCATAAAGAGTTGTTTTGTAGGTACCTCAAAGGGCAGATTAGTTGTTTAAATGTTTAAAGGTGTCCCTCAGTAGCTTCAATCACAGAGCTCATTCCTCCTTTCCGAACAAAGCCGTGTACCTTGCCAGAAGTTAAATTATATCATCGATGGAAATCACAGATCTTGTTTACCATCCAAAAGCTGAGAAAAATCTCAGCATGCAGGAATTTAAAATAACCCAAGGGCCTCATTTCAAACTTGATGGCTATGCCTTTCATTTGGGATTTGGCTGGTGCAGAGGGTGGGGAAACCATCTTTTAAGTGCACATTTTTAGATACGCCTTTGATTAGAAAAGCATTTTTCTCTTTGCACAAACATTCTGTTTTTAAAGGGCAAAAAATGAACGGCACTGCTCCATCCTGTTTAGCAGGCACTTGTATTAAATGTTTTGTAAAACTCTGGTCAGTTAAAAGACAATCCTCAAACCTGGAATAGGCAAACAAATTGATTTTGCACAAGCCTGCACACATCCTAGAGCAGAGTGCTTAGTAGCCAGCTAATCAGAGGGGAAGTTAAGGTTTTCACTTCAATGGGTGAGCTGTCTGGCAACAGTAACAGGCAGCCCTTCTACCTTCAATGATAACCAAAGCAAAATGTTTTGTTCAAGGCCAGCTCATTTTCAAGCTTGCTCTGTGCTCAAATGGCTCAGCTGCTCCCATGCATATCTTTGAAAGATCCCTGCAGTGAGCTGCAAAAGTCCTTTAAATCCTCACCAGACTAAAACTGGGAACTTAGGATGAGGGGAAATTGAAAAGGAGCAACAGCAAACCTCAGGAGGCTAGTGGAGCACCAGCTGCACTCTACCTATCTGTTTTAACAGACATGGTTTGTGGTCTCTTGCAACACATGTAAGACTGTATTTAACTATAACTCTGTTGCTGCTTTGTTCAATAATTTTAAGTGATGGTTTGTTTCACTCTTCCCTGCTTACAGCAACTGTAACTTGTGAGAAAAAGAATGTTCTTTGTTAATAAATCTTTACTTTTTAAATGCTCAGAGAGGCATTTAAAGCATATCATTGACTAGATGGAACACAAAAACATCTTACACGCTCTGGCAAGGCATTCAGCAGTATCTAAGTTCTGGCATAAGGATGACAAAATCACAGTTCAGAAGCTGCAAGAAAGTATTTAGCGCACTCAAACGTTTCTGGCAGACACATATCAGCTGAAGTAATGCCTACTACTGATGGTCAATGAATTTAAAAAGCAAAAATAAAAGTTTACCCATATAAATACCTTTCAAGTGTATTCATCTCTAGGTCAACTTTGTAGTGAAGTTCTATTGCCCAGCTGTTTAGATTTCAAAATTACATTAATAAAAACATAATTTTCAATATTTAATCTGCTTCTACTACTTCTTTCTTCTCTATGTTTTGAGTCATGTACAGATCTTTAGTTTCAGAAGTTCCATTGTCACCAAAATATCAGTCTACTGATTTGCTTTAGGATGAAGGTGTCTTCATATAGTGCAGCAGTATTTCTGAGTTCAGAACACACTTTCGTGAGGTAAACAATTCACATCCCCACTCCTAAAAAAACCAAGATTTGTGAATTAATTTACAAAAGACTTTTCATATACACAGCGAAGTACATAGTAAGACTAGTCAAACATCTCACAAGTGCACTAGAAGTTTCTCCTGTTGTTTTAACTCCTTACACCTAAAAGAATGATATTGTAAAATACTGAAGTGCTTAGAGAAGTATTCCCACACAGAGAAAAAATTAGTGTCAAAAAATCAAAGGAAGCTAAAATGCTTCCAAATCTTATTCTTAACCAACATTTTAACTGAATCTCCACCTGAAGTATTTCCTTTTTTCTTAATCTAAGCTGCCAACTGCCAAAAACCAGGCTAGCACACCAAGGAAACACATGGATTTCTATTTGCAATGTTTTTCTGAACTTTGTTAGAAGCCTTCAATATTGTTATTACCTGAATTGAAGATCTGATTCTGTGCAAGACAGAGCCAATACTGCTACTCTTATTATCCGAACTAATCTGTGCACACCCAAAGCAAAAACAAAACAGAATAAAAAATTGATTCTCTGTGAAAGTATCAACAGCGTTTCTTCCATAGTTACAAACAGATGCTTAATGACTCCTGCCTTGCAAGTTTATAAAACTTGCAAAGCAATTGCAGTAATGCCAGGTGCATAAGTACAGACCAAAATTAGGAACAGAAGAGAGCAAGCTGTTGTTACCAATTTTGCATAACACTAGAATAGCTAGAACAGAACTAGACTCTTCTGAGCTCCTTTCAAAGACCTCAGTGATATCACGCAATTTGAAAATAACCCTTCCAGCACAATGTTTTTCCATCTTTACCAACAGTCATGCTCAGGACTTAAATTAGACCACTTGCTCCCCAGCTCAGTTCAAAGACACTTTTCCATTGAATTGGAAATTTTATTGCTTATGGTGCATGCACTCAATTCTAAAACAACGGCAAGCTTAACTGCTTGAGAGACTCTACTCTGGAAAAAGTAACTTCAGTAAAATCATTGCTTCGTTGCTTCCATGTTACAACAGAGAATTACATTACAGACACTGCTGTACTAAAAAACTATGAGAGAAAACAAAACAAAACAAAGCTCATACACAGCTATCCAGTCATTTTAGAAAACAAAGAGAATTCTGCCTTTTAGGACAAATAGTTTAAGGAACTTACAGTCAGGATTCCTTTAATGGTTTCAAAGAATAAGAGGAGTCCCCAAGTTATATTATTTACTATAAGCAAGTATTTGGGTAACTCCTGAGGTGCAGAGTAATTATTTTGTATTTCATATAACCCTGGAATACTTCGGTGGAGAAAAGGAGGTGCAGAAAGTATTTATGATGTTCTTTTCACAGCTCTTCATTATTTGGGTAAACATATTCACATCTTTAGAAAATAAAATGGAAACAACAGCTGAACCACAGCTTTTCAGCTTGCCAAGATCTACAGTGTGTGCCAGAAGATTAAAATAAAATAGGGTTAGTAAAATTAGAAGCTTATCCAAAATATTACATCAGAAATGCCCCATTTCTTAGTCTGCATCCATTTTAATAGGAGGAGGGAAACGAAAGAATTTCTTGGGATGATTTACATTTGCAAAAAGGGTCAAAATGTAAACTGAGGGGACTGAAAGCCACTATTAAAAAAAGCTGATCTTTCACAGAAATCTCTGTGAATTATGTGAATGCTGTTGGCTGAACCTGCTTAGAAAACACTGCCAATCAACATTCAGCTCCTCAGCAAAAAGAAGCCTTCTTCCAGAAATGTTTCATCCCAAGAGAAACTCCCTCCACAGTATAGCCCTGGCGAACTTATGTACTAACAATCACTGGGAAATGGAATCTGGAAACACACCACTTTCAATAGGAAGGATGACATTAATCAGGTAATAAATCAATGTACGACCCCACTTAATATGAAACACATTTATGCTATGCTAAATTACACAGTTAAGGAGCAAGATGATCCAGTAATATATTCTATGCCTTTCAATGAGCTGCTGCAAGTTGGCACAAACACATCATTACTTCAGAAATCCTACAAAAATCTCTGCCTCTTGCTAATCTTTTGTTCCCAAAGGCAGAATCCCAGCTATCACTCCCAACATGGAAATCACAATGAAATTTCTGTGGGTTTCTTTTTCTTCATCATTTCAAATGTGCAAACCCTCAGTTTTTTACAAACTTCATTCTCAGATAATTTTAGAAGGCCATTTTAAAAAATTCACATCTGAGAGAGTACTAAGAATGAGTAAGCTGTTTGTAAGCACCATGAAGTAAGATTTCCAAGACAAACTGTGCCTTTTACTGTTTTCATGGATAAAGATTATTTGAAGGAGGAAAATATTCAGATACACTGTATACTTAACGGAATAAAATTGTTGACAAGCTTCACACATCAAACCTGCAACAGAAACCCATTCAACCACACATCAGGTTCTGGGCTGTCATTATTTTTAGGGGCAAAGAGTAAGACAAGAGTTAGACATGACAGGAGCCCCAGGCTGCTCAGCCAGGTTCTCCAGAGTAAATTTGCAATATATACAATTTTTTTATCCAACTCACTGCTGTAAGCTGAGTCACAGCTCCTGGGACCTCTCCTAAGAGCCAAAAAGGTGCATTTGAACCCCAAACACAGCATTCCCACAGAAAGGTTACAAGATGGACTCTGAAGAAGAAAGGTCTCTGCAGAAACACTGATATCCTAAGCTTCAAAAATCTCAGATAATGCAACTGGTACAAATCTCTCAAAATATGTTACCGTGTAAGGCTTTTTTTCTTTAAAATATATCATCCTCAGTCTGATCACCAACCAACCATGCTTAAAACACAAACCTCAAGCTGGTCAAAAACAGGACACCAAACAAAGGAGCAGCAGGAGCAGAAACCTGTTGATTTGGACTTGCAGTCTTGCAGATGTGGAGAGACAGCAGGCAGTGTCACAGTCTGCTTCACTGAATAGTAGGCCAGTTCTCCCTTCACTTTTGTCCTGTTGTGCTGCCCTACCCTAAAAGCACAAAAGGCTCATGAGACAGGACAAGACTTTGGAACTGGGCAGACAGAGGGATGGAAATAATCCCATGCAGATTTTTCTTTTTTTCGCAAGTGACACTCAAGTTCTCCCTATATTCATACTTTCCTTATCCTGTTTTCACTGCACTGACACTAATCCGCCTTGAAATTGGCTGATCCTGCCCAAGCCGTGTTTACACGGAAGCAAGTTTCATCTGGTTGTCCTCATTCAGAGACCAGTTTCTGCTCTGTGGCAGGAGAGATTATTAAAAACTGTATATCACAAGCACATGCTTTAAAGTGACTCAACTTGGAAAGATAACTGTATTATATCAGCCTTCCACTCCCTAAGTCACAGAGAGGGAGAGGCAGCAGTAAAAATCTCAAATGGATATTGCTTTCTAAATATATTATCCTCCATAAAAGCCATTTACCAACTGCTAGTACCCACAAGACAAAGGTGAAAAGATAAAAAGTACATGTGACACGGCAGAGTACAGAGCAGTGTGGAGGACTCATTTGTATTATCACACTGAACATTAACCACAAGAAGGAAAAAAACCAAACGCTCCCTGTTTTGCACAAACATCAATTACATCTAGTAATTTCACTGATCACTCTTGTGAAGCACTAATGCATACAGCGTTCTAGCTTTTATGGCACAGGCAGTGTTTCATTGTCTGTCTGCATCAGAATTCCCTTTTGTCTGGGGGAGAAGAGGAAAAAATTTTATTTTCTTTTATGGTAAGTAACATCCACAGCCTCACATGAGGCCCAAAGATCACACTACCTAAACCTGCCAGCTTATTTCACAGCAGATAAAAAGGATCACAGAATCATTAACATTGGAAAATACCTCTAAGATCAAATCTAGCCGTTAATCCACCACATTCACCACTAAACTATGTCCCCAAGTGCCACATCCACAGGCTTTTTGAACACTTCCAGGGTCTGCAATTCCACCACATCCCTGGGCAGCCTGTTCAAACACCTGGCCAAGCCTTTCGGCCCTTCTTCCCTCATATCCAATCTAAACCTCCCTTGGTGTAATTTAAGGCCATTTATTCTCATCCTATCACTTGTTACTTGGACGAAGAGTCTGACCCCCTCCTCACTATACCCTCCTTCCAGGGAGTTGTAAAGATCGATAGTCACCCCTGAGCCTCCTTTCCTCCAGGCTGAATACCCCCAGCTCCCTCAGCTGCTCCTCTTAGGGCTTGGGCTCTAGACCCTTCCAGCTCTATTCCTTTCTCTGGACACACTCCAGCCCCTCAGTGTCCTTTCTGAATTGAGGGGCCCAGAACTGGACAAAGCACCTGAGCTGCGGCCTCACCACTGCCCAGCACAGGGGGATGGTCACTGCCCTGCTCCTGCTGGCCACAGGTGCCCCTGGCCTTCTTGGCCACCTGGGCACACCCTGGCTCATGTTCAGCTGCTGTTGACCAGCACCCCCAGGTCCTCTTCCACCAGGCAGTCTTTCCAGGCACTCTGCCCCAGCCTGTGGCACTGCAGGGGTTGTTGTGACCCAGAGACAGGACCTGGCACTTGGTCTTGTTGAAACTCAGACTTCTGGCCTTGGACCATGGATCCAGACTGTCCAGATCCCTCTGCAGAGCCTTCCTGTCCTCCAGCAGATCAACACACCCACCCAACTTGGTGTCATTTGCAAACTGACTGAGGGTGCACTCAATCCCCTCATCCAGATCATGATAAAAATATCCAGGGTTGTCCCCAAACACTGGGAACCCCACTGGTGACCAGCCACCAGCTGGAGGTAACTCCATTCACCACCACTCTCTGGGCTTGGACACCTGGGCAGGTTTTTTACCCAGTGAACACTGAACCTATCCAACGCTGTTTCTCCAGGAGAATGCTGTGAGAAATGGTGTCAAGAGCTTTACTGAAGTGCAGGCAGACAACACCACAGCCTCTCCCAAAGCTGGTCACACTGTCACAGAAGAAAACCAGGCTGGCCAAGCAGCATCTGCCTTCATAAACCTGTGCTGGCTGGGTCTGATCCCCTGGTTGTCCTGCACGTGCCATGTGATGGCACCCAAGATTATCTGGTCCGTGACGAATTTTATACAAGCACACTTCAGTGCAACAGAAACACACTTTTCCTCCTTAAGGCTTAGATAACACCTTCATGCTTCAGTGAAGAACTCCAATGAGCTACAGTGAACTACAGTGGAAGGAAGGAGAGGCACTTCTGGCATTTGTTGAGCAAGGAAGTAAATTCTTTGCTGTTGCTTCCTCATTATCATTTAAAATAGTCTAAAATGACCAGCCTTTAAATCCTTGTTTATTCATGGCTTCAGCAACTGCTACTAATCCCCCTAAAAGCAGGATTTAATTTCACATGCCACCAGTCACTTTTGTTGGGGATCATGCTCACCACGACTGACTTCTCCAGTAAGTAGGCCAAAAATTATATTAGTCTTTCCCAGCTGCTAATTACCAATTTTCTAGACCTATGAGCTAAGTCAGGAAAAAAAGTGTTACTGTTTGCTTCCCATCCATTCATCTGACACAAAAAAAGGAAAGACACCAGTCACACAAAAGAGCATTAATCTATGCCTTCTTGTAGTCTACATTTCAAATTAGACCTAAATTGCTGTAATTTTCAATTACAAATAAGAGGTACCTAAAATTAAAAAGACCAACCTATTCCTTTAGGACTTCAACAGCTTTTTAGCCTTCTAAGCTGTGGAACTGATATTTCTATGCCAAAAACAATCTGTAGTTGCTAGAGCAGCATCTTGAATTCAACAATATAAACAAAGCCGTCAGTTGCCTATATATACATGCACTGTAGTCTTGTCCAGGCAAACTTGCTCAGTTCAGTAAAATGGGCAAATCTACAGCAGATTCTCATCAAATTCAAGAATAACAACCACAAACTAAAGATGGAAGAAGACATGCAGCAAAGTCCAAATCCTGAGAATAACTGCAATTAAGATGATGTAGAGAGGTTGAGGCACTTTCCATTTACTCCCTGTCCAACAAAGAGATATCTCCTAAAATTACCAAAATTCCAAGAGGTCCTTAAAGACAGCAAAAGGCAATGGAGATAGGGATGAATGCAGCAACTTGACAAAAGATCAGCAACAAATATTTTTGACTAATCTGTAAATGGGAACCAAATATACTCTGTCTATTGAGTATCTGTTAGAGAAAGAAAATGTACTGCTTAGTGTCAAATATCCACGTCCCAGGGCTCTCTTTGCAAGTGTGTGTACAATTTATGCTACACAAACAAACCTACTGAGGAGATGCCTCACAGCTCCTCTACCACTGGCAATGGACTATAAAATAAAAAACACCCTATTACCGAAAGCTGAAATTAAATGTGGTCTCATTTTTAGCTCCCATAATAAATTATTACTTTCTGAAATAGATGTCAGCATGTAAATTACACAGTTGTGCACACTTTTTTAGCTACATCAAGAGTTAATTAAATGGCAACACAGCTGAGATTATTCCTCCAGTACCTCAATATTTGAATGGACTGGCACTTCAAGCATACCGATCAACTCAGTCTGCACTCCACAAACACACACTTCTTACTGGTTCTCAGTCACAGACAGCAGTGATGAGTATATTGCTGTCTATCTCTGTTGAGAGCATGGCAGGCAGCATGGTAGGGAACCAACTGAGATGTAAGGCAGAGAGGGGCAAGTGTGCATCATTTTCAACTTCAAAAAGAGTATTAACAGTAATTAACAAGCATTTAACCCACTTTGCTCCAGAGCTCCCTGGCCATTATCAAATAACATGAAGCTAAAACCTCTGAAATAGATCCAAACAAGAACACAGACAAGGGTTGAGCACTGTAATTCACCACTGCAGGCAGGCCAAAAATTACCACCTTTATAACAAAGGACTGAGGGCACTGACAGATGTCTCTGGCAAACCATGCTGGGACAGCTGAATACCAGCTGGCAGCCTGCCCCTCCATTACTGAGCAACCTCTCAGCCATCTTCATACAGAATCTTCAGTGTACTTGATCTCCTCAGCAGCTCAGCCTAATGCACTGACTTGCAAAGGGAGAAGAGGCACATGTTACCTTACAGCACTTAGGCACAAAGCTGGTAACCTCTGGCACAGGGATAAGTGAATGCACAACACTGAACAGGCAATAATTTTGAGTGAAGGGGTGAAGCCGGCTGCTGGGGAAATAAGCTATTAACATTAACCAGAGAAGAAACGTTAGACTGCAACTCTCAGTCCCCCAAATCTCTGATTTGCAGGAATTGCCTGATACTCGTGCCAAAAATCATCTGTCACACTGCACATTCATTCCAATCTACCTAGAAGCACAGCATATTGCACAGGACTGCGGACTCTGAGGGCAAAGAGAAGCTGGGGCAGAAAGAGAGATAACCACCCACTGGATAATGTGAGAATAATCCACACTGCAAGACACATGGCCAGCTCCTAAAAACAGAACTTCAGACAGCGACCATATTATCTAGGTATCAGTGGAACAAACAGGTATTCCTAAAAAGAAAGGGATTATGTCCAGCGAGCGATCTACAGACGTCCTTATTTTCTTTCTTCTTGCAAACACACTAGCATTTAAAAGACAAACAGTGTAAGCCTAGATCAGAAGAACTGGATGACTGGGAAGCAGATGAAAGTAGGTTTTACCTTTGGATAGTTGCTATGGACTAACTGAGAACACAGGGGAGAGAAGTAGAGAAAGGTAAGAGTATGTGCACGTAGGATGAGAGAGAAGGAAAACTTAACCTTGTGCTGAAGACTGCAATGTGATTATCTTGTAGCTGCAGGTCTTGTACCTGAAGTGACATGCACATAAAGATCAGATCCCCAGTGCTCTTCGCCCTTCATGGGAATATAAATCATCACTCAATCCTCACATAGTATTCATCTCAATATATTCAGGCTTTCTTTTTAGATTTCTTGACACAGAAGGCCAAGGCCACCTGTTCATGCCAAATCCACTCTCAACTAAACACCACTATATATTCTTAGGCATTCAATTTATAATACCAAGCAACAAGATTCTAAGCACTACAGATTTAGAGGAAGCCAGAATATTAAAAAGACTTTGATCCAGAAGCTATGGACATTCGGGCATTTTGTGCTTGGAAGCTCTAGTCTGTGTGAGTTTTACTGAAATACAGACATACTTCTCTTGGCAGGATTGTATGTTTCTTGCTGTAAGACAACAGAAAAGCACTGGCAGGACTTGCCCCACATGATCAGCTTGCCTATCACTGATGGCAAGACGCATACTGAATGAGGCATAATAGAGGAACTTGGCTTTAAAATTGTTGTTAGAGTTCTCTTACACAGTTGGGTGATTTTATGAATACGGTAATAACTATAACCTTTAGAATTCAAGACGGCAACAGCAGATGGAACCTAATTAAGAGAGAAAAATTATTAATTCATCTTCATAAGGAATGGGAAAGGCAACAACTCCTAGCAAAGGGAGGTCCTCTGTGTCATTTAATAAATGCAGAAACAACCAAGTAGACCAGGGACTCATTGAGAAAGAGCTACACCCCGTACTGGGGGCCAAGATCTCTTACTTGCAGCCTAAGACACTGACTAGACAAGAAGCAAGAGTGGCATGAACAGTGGCAGTTTCTTTCACTGTACATGATTGCTGTGGTCTGACTGCATCCTCAGCTTTAGCTTGCACAGAAAGAACACGCAGAAAATTGTATTCCCTTCAAGCTGCTTCAGTTGCCTTCACTTCAACTTCATAAAAATCCCTGAGGAGCTTGCATTACTCTGTTCTTCTTACAAACAGTGCAAGGCAGTAGACACGTGTCTTCATGTCCCTTCATATAGCTCAGGGTACAAGATGGAGTAGGAGGAGGAGGAGGCTTTTTAACAGCTTGGGAAAAAGAAGGGTTTTTGTTCTTTCTGCTGGAAGAAAGGAGTGGGAATGGAGAGAAGTAGAGGAGGGGCATAAATACCATCTTAGAAAAATCTAAACAAGTCCAAAGCAAAAATCTCGGCAAATACTCTGCTCTCTTATTAAGCTCTGCCATGTCAAGAATGAAACTCCTACTATGTTTCATTTGTAAAAAGGTTAAGACAATTTGTGGGGAGGACAGGCAGCGGGGGAGGGGGGATATAATAACAGAGCTAAATATCTCATTCCCAGCTAGGTGCCTCACATTCATCTTCTCCAAAATCAGCCTGCAGTATCTGTACCTCTTCTCTTTTCTTACACTTTAGCATAGAAATTAGTAAATATGTAGAAACACAGCTGATTTATTCCTCTTATTCCAGCAGTGCTGAGTTCACTTCTAAGGCAACCCAAGAGAAAGTAATGATTCAGGTGAAGTAAAAGCATATAAAAACAGGTGAGAGACGACAACCACTCAAGGCCCTTCCTCCATTCCAGGTAATGTTTTTCTAATTGCCATTTCACCAAGCTGGCAGGGGAAGACTAAAAACAGTGAAGCTAAATACATAGACATACACACACACATACCACACAACTTCTGCTTCTGTTTACTCAGTCCTTATCCAGGCCCATTAAGCAGCATTAGCTGGAGATGAAAGGAATGTTTTGAAGGAGACAGGCATGCGTTACTACACCCAGTTGGGCAAATAGTGGTGCCAGTGATACAAATCCCATAAACTGAGCATTGTTGATGCTTATTTCAACACCTACCCCTGTGACAGTAGCATAAACATAAGCCACCTCTTCACAGTGGCATAAGCACACTCATTTGTGTACACACATTGTGTGTGCATGTGGTGCGTGCGCTGATTTCTCTCTCTGGCACAACGTATTTGGTTTTGTGTGCCTCCTTATTGTTACAGCTCCCAGCTCCAGCAAAGGACTCCTCCCTCCCAGCCCCCTCATCAGTTCTGCCCCCCTCTCTCTCACTTATACTACCTTTAGCTCACTAGCATAAGTAGGGAAAATAGCATATAGTTCTCAACATAACTTGTTCACTTAGACGTAAACGTTCAACAGAAATCAGAGAATCACAGAATATCCTGAGCTGGAAGGGACTCACAAGGATAACTGAGGAAAACTGCTGGGCCTGCACTGAACAGTTCCAAGAATCACACCATGTGCCTGGTTTGTTGCTGTGCTTTACCAAAATCCCACCTCTTTGACCAAAAAAAATACTGAAATAGTTGCAAAACACTGTGAGGGCATTTTGCAAAACACTGTGGGGTGTTTTCACTTAGCCAGATGTCATGTTAACAGAAACACTCACAGCAACTGCTATGAAATATGTTAGCTTTACCAGCATGCCAAATAGAAAAAAACAAACAAACAAACAAACAAATTCCTCTTTAAAAGCAGAGTAAAATTAAAATTTGGTACTGTTAACAGTGCACAGCATATAGATAGCACACCCACTGTCTATACTGACCTACAGTTCAATACTTCAGCTGCCCCCAACCCAGAAGACACCTGTATTTGCCTCTAAGCTCAGCCTCCCGCTAGCATCCCTGCAGCAGTCATCACAGGCACAAATCCCTGTGTTTCTCCGACATTTCACTGAGCAGCCCTGCAATTTCATAAAAAAAACCACACGAGGCACCTTATGCCACCTACAGGCTCTACTGCTTGTTTTCTCTGAAACTCAGTGTTTATTTAAGCTTGCCTCAGACTGCCTGTTTTCAACCCTCTGTGCAAAAGTTTTCCCAGAGGTGTCCTGACCCCAAGCTCCCTCTAACCTGGTTTTCCCTCACACAAGACCTGGCAGATCTCAGGGTCCATTTCTGCCATACATTTCTCTCCTCACTTTCAGCAGAACTAACATTTCCTGGCAAACACTTCCAAGCCTCAGCTAGCCCTGACTATGTTGTTTTTCTATAGCACTACTGTGAGGACTAGAATTTATTTTACTCTTTACGAGTCTAAGTCTCCCTTGGATCGCACTTCTCCCTGAAGTTCAGAAGAAAACAAGGACTATTTGCTTGAGAAAGAATTAGGTGGTCAGAGCCAATTGCATTATTCTTTATCAGTGCAGAATTACTTCACTATTAGGCACTTCCACATAATAGAAATTGAAGAAAGCAAAAATTAAGAGACACAGCTCACTTTCTTCCAATGTATCATTTTGTTAGAGATATGGGAGAACCTGCCTAACCCTGCACTAGGCCACAAGAGCTCCATTACAAAAATGTACCACATATCATTGTAGCAAGAATCATCTCTCTGAAAATTGTTCTTATAGAAACTGCAGACAAGATGAGGGGGAAAAATATCCCAACATGTCACCAAAGCTGGATAATAACAGGAAGAGTGTCTACATAGACAGAGTTCCAAATTTCAGTAGAAGCAGGGCATCAGTAATACTGATAGGTTTTTGCACAGCCATAGATAGCTGGTGAGATAGGTTTTACTCTAATACGGGAAGGCAGAGCCAATACTGACCTGCAGACAACTAGATGCAATGCCATTTATTTTGTGGACCTCAATACAAAGCGTATTATTTCAGCACCATTTCTTGTTTTGGTTTGGGGTTTTTTTGGAGGAAACGCCACAGCGATCCCTTAGATCCTTCCTAAACATAGACCAGAGAAGTTTTCAAGTGACATGATAAATTACTTTGTTGGGTCTTACAGGCAAGATAAGTAATTTGTACTTAGAAGAGAATAACCTAACTGGACAGGCAGGAGAAAGCTGCTCTGACATGCTCTATACAACTCTAACAGAAAGTTGGGTTATCTACCCTGCTCCTAGACACTCTTTTATATAAAAGAAGATACATTCACACTTTGAAGGGAACCACATTTTAAAAATCAGCAAACAAATGCAGCATCACCGTATTTTCAGCATTTGCATACTCCAACAGGTCTCTTTGGAAAGTGTGTTGTGATCTCATGAATTACTAGTAAATTGTTGTGATTTTTCATCTTAAGTCATGCACCCAATGTATGTATAATCTAAAAGGCTTTTTGCATGAAGAGATTTGTACCCATGTTAACAAACACTAACGAGCAACCCAAATTTATCTCCTGGACATACTGTGACTATATTGTCCTAAACAGATTTGACCTGGAAATACTTTTCTGGTCCACACAGACATCAGGCTTCAGTACCATTTTCCCTTCTCACCTTCAAAATAATATGCCCTCTTCTTCCTGTTTGAGACACCTGAAAGCTGATGGTCCATTGACAGCTGCCTGAATTGGTTTATTCTTTGTTAACTGTTTACTTTGGATCAAATGAAAGCAAAAAGGAAATGGAAAACAGCCCCACTGGGAGAAGACTCATGTGGGACAAATTAGGAGCCACCGTAAGATTTAAAAGTCTGGCAGAAAAACAGGACTAACTGGAGGCAGCTGTCAGGATGTGGTTTTTCTGTTTATATTCTTCTCCTTCCCTCCCTTAACCCCCAAAATTATGAGAGAAAGTAAGCACATGTATGTGTGTATGCACAAGCAAGAGCAAGTGAACACTGATCCCTCCTCTCCACACAACACACATAAGAATGTCATGTAATCTAGACAAGAGAGGCAACTCAGTCATAGAAATAAACACAACTGGTAGAGCAACTTATTTAAGAAAAAAACCCCAACTTTTTTCCTTATCCGAGTATCATACTGTCAAACTGCAATTTCAGAATATCAGTTTTAATTATTAAGTGAGCTACGAACTGGAACAAGTACTGGTCAAGTACTCCACTACCATTTTGTGAATGGCAATTCTGTTGCTAGATCAAACTTTCCTTGTATCCCCTCGTATCCATCATCCCCTCTAAAGGCCAAAACAACAAGGCACATCACCATGTACAAAACTGTTGCCTAGCCAGAAAAAAACCCAACCAAAAAAAGCATCCACAGTCTGAGATTTAAATTTAACATACAGTAAGTAATGCATGCATGGTACTAAGAATCCAAAAGATAAAAAAAAAAAAAAAATTCATGCCCTGGAGGAATTCTACCCTTTCACATCTTCTCATGACTGTCTCCCAACTTACTACTGTAATACTCCACATAATGCACTCAAGAAGAACAAGTTCAACAGCTATTGTTAACTAATAGCTAAGTTAGTACTCCTGGGCATAACAGCCTCCCATCCCTCAACCATCATCTTCACCTTCATGTCAAATCCGTTCAGGTCATTTTAGGGTGGGATGAACGCCAAAGTCACAGATAATGGAAAAGGAAACAAAAGGAACCAGTGAATAGGACACAGCACAGGCTGTTACAGACCACTGAAGAGCTGACAATTTCCAGTTTCTCCAAAGACAGTTCTGCCTCTTCCTATTTTTATTACTCACCTCTTCTCTGATTCTCATCTCTCCCTCCACACTTATTCCACCTATACAGCCATAATTGAAAAGGCAAATATCTGGACTTCAAACTTCCAAACAAATCAGAACTGCTTAGAAACTAAATCACACAAGAGGTGAACATTCCTCTTAAGAAGACATACATAAGAAAAGTGAATCTGACTCCGTAGGTGACCAACACATTTAGAGGCAGAATAGATAAAAACTTTTAAGTGCAATCACAGAAAAACAAAACACAAGTGCCTGGTCAAAGCAGGCAGATGCAATCAGGCCTGGTTTTCCTTTAACTGTTCAAACGGTTTGACTCTCCCTGCTGGGAGAATGAATCAGAGACAGCTAAATAGCAGCCATGTGCTTTTCATAGTCCAGCTTTTCTGTGTAATTATGTGCTTTGGTCCTAGTTTGCCAGATTATCATTGCATTAAGCACCTCAACAGGTGATGCTAGCAAAAACAATACTCTAACAATATGCCTTTCTGCAATCTAAGAGTCGCATAAAGGTAGGTTCTCAGTTTGCTGTGAGCATGTTCACAGTCATATGCACAAAAAACTCCCAACATTTGTCCTCCAGTGTCACTGGCAAAAGTTCTAAATCCAATATCCCCAACAGCAAGGTACTTGGGACCCCAGTCAGAGGCTGCTCTACCCTGCCTGTTCCTGTCTGTGATTAAAGATATTCTCACCTCTTTGGAAACAATTCATCATGTCTTTCAGTTCAGCCCTTAAAAAGAGAATATTTGAGTTAAAAAAACCCTGAAGACAAAAATTAAGAAAAAGGAAGGTTAGAATGATTTTTTTTTAATATTTTGTTTTCATATTCTTTGTAATAAACACCAGAAATATACTCAGAGCTAATGATTTCATTTTTTTCACTGAACTTCCAATTTCTTAAGAAAGCTACCTCACTCTCAATCTCACTGTAATACCCTTAATGACTTTAGGCAGGAAAGGTATTTCTCCTTGCTAAGAATACAGGTAACAAAAAAGATTGGTTTTCCCAGAAAATTACAGGTTCTTCTAGCAGTAACTATCATTCCTGTTGTTATTTTTATGATGCAGGAGTAATTCTAAAGTATCTAAATCTGGTTTTTGAACTACCACTCTAAGGTGACACCTAATAACCTCTGGGACGAGACAGCAGCATTTTTCTACATACTCATACATGAAAACACCCTACATTCTCAGTCTATTTTAGCACTATATACTATTCATGTAATACTAGTATTACATGAACCCATTCACCATCACACGGTGCAATATTCAACAAAGCTCTCTGCCACAAATTTAATTAAGAATTGACTGAGTCCAAAAAACCAGGATGAAAGCTAAGCCACTGAGCTACCCCCATCAGCCTCAAGGGGAAAAAAACCCAAACTAAACACATAAAAGAAAGGAAGAAAACCCAACAAACACTCCCCCAGCAAAACAAAACAATAAAAATCCCATAGTTGTCATAGCATTGTTGTCACATGTATTTACTCTCCCAGCTGCTCTAAGGCAGCAGAGGCTGTAGAGGCTGAAACTTGAAAAAATTTTGTCTTGTGACAGAGCAAATTTAAATATTTCTAGACAGCTACGCCCATTTGTTGTTACATTGAAGCACCAGTTATTCCTTGTACACGAGATTAATCAGAAAGAAAGAAATATTACCTAGTGTCACATAAAGAAGGTGCAACAGGTGAGAAAAAATTTTCATGTGCCTTTGAATGGCCTTTAATTGGCAGTATCTTAGAGCCAGCTTGACCTCCTAATATTTCCTGCACTGCTTTTCCACCTGAAAAGGACCAAAGCCGAGTGAATGGGAGGACTGTGAGTTTCCCCAGTGCTTAATCCTGTATTCCTTCACCTGTCTGAAGGCAAGAGAGAAATGTAGGAACTGGGAGTAGACAGGAATAAGACAAAAATCCATAGACAACTCCAGAAACAGTGCAGGAGAGAGCAGACAAGGCAGGCATTAGCACTACCTTTCTTCCTTGAACAAAATACTGGCATGTGGATGGCAAACACGGCACACTTTTTGTAAGTTACATCTATAGTACAGGGTTAGTGGATCAGACACTTAAAATTAAACTGCTAGCACTCAGTTTTTTATTGGCTAAGTGTCATTCAGTAAATCTGTTCAGCTGGTCACCAAAGGCTAATCTGGCATGAGTCCAAGGCTCAAGAATCAAAAAATACTTGCTCCATGCAGACTCTGTCGAAGCACATTTGCTCCCCCCAGAACAGGCTTCTCCTCTCAAGGAATATTTTCGTGCCGGCCTGAGTGCTGCACAGCATCAGGCTCTTCTCCCTCAACATGCACCTCCTGCCGTGTGATGCCTTTCAGGCTCCGGCTCTGAAATGTGACTCTCAACACCACTCCTTACCCATACGGGCTCCCAATATGGTGCTGATGCTTAAATTCACATCTACATTCTTAAATCAGAAGCACATTATTTAAAATCCAGTTCTTTCCATAGTGATTTTTTCAGTCAATGCATCAACACAGGATGGGGGAGAGTAACACATCAATCCCTAAACCAGTCAAACAGTAAGGATGCACCTACGGGCTGCGTAGTATGAGTGGGAAGAAAAGGGGAGGGGGGATGAAGAGTCAACCCTGCTAGTGAGTGAAATAAAGCTGCAATGTTTTGCTTTACTGCCATGCTGTGGAAAATACAGTACAGCATCCAAGCCAGGCTTCTTTTTCCACAGCGTGGCAGTAAAGAGAAGCAGCACAACTGTAACCCACCTTGGGATGCAGAATGACTGGAGAAGGGCAAGGAATGGACTACTTTTACTACTACCTAAACAACAAAGACACATTTTTAAAAGGAAACCGTTCATATCACTTACTGGAAAGAAGAGATTAGGCCTGCTAATTAAAGGCAAGGATCCCCATCTTCTTCCAAAGGGTGCAGCTCCTCCTCCTTACCGTCCATCTGTTTCTGGTTTTGGCTCTGACCAAAACATTCATTCCACCGAAATGCAAACTTCAGACCGATGCACAATAGCATCTGGGACAAATTACTGCAAAAACAAGTACCTTTCTTTGTTTGGTGTTAATCTAAAACAGTTATTAAAACAGTTTTAGCTAAAACCCTTACTCCTTCACAGCAGACATTCAAGTATTTGGTACGTGCATTACAGGTAGGTCTGATTCTTTGGCAGTTTCTGTGGACTCAGCCCTGTGACAACAGCTCATCATGTGCACCTACCAGTCTGAGTCCTCCTGTTCCCCTGCTGGGATGCCAGCAGCCTTGCTCATACAGTTTTAGGACTGGAACAGGGCTCCACGTCTCCACATAAAACACTATTATTCTTAAACAGTCGTGATTTATCACTGAGAATACTTACTTAATTCACACAATTTCCATTGTTAAAGTTTCCATTATTCTCCTACAGATTAAAGAAACAATAATTCTAACAATTAAAATTAATTGCCTTTTGTGCCAATGAGGACTGCCCTACTTCCCCCTTCCTGGGGCTCTGACTCCTTTTATCTGTCCACCTCTGTTACAAACATGAGCTGCAGAAGTGGCAGGTCCAAGTAGGAATGAAGCAAGTAATTCCTGAGTGGAATGAAACTGAAACTGGCAAGCAGCCGAGGTGCTAGCCTGAACTGTTAAGAAAAAAATAACAGTGATAACAAATAAGAATTTTTGGAGTTACCATTCCAAACAATTCCAAAGAAAAGGGTAGCTGTCAGATTCAGCTTGAGATTCTTGCTGAATCACTGGCAAAATGGCTTTCTGTCAGCATACAGTCAAACACAGCTACAAGAACAATCATGGAAACATTCCTTGTAAAGAATAATGCAGGGGGGTTTAAAAGAATAATAAAAAAGAATAATAAAAGAGGGGCATTTATTCCTTTTGCACACAACTTTCTATGAAATATTTTCATATGAAACTAGTCTGTATTCTACTTTTGCCTTATTTCCACTTTAGCTAATTAAAAAAAGATTAACAAGTTGAACAACTTAGAATAATGCAGAAAAAAATACACTTTATTTTGACAAAAGACAAAATAAAGTTAAAAAAATAAAGGAAATAACAAAAAAAGTGTCCAATACGGTCAATGAGAGTAAAGCACAGCTAACACCCAAAATGATGGTTCCATGTAAGAAAATAACAAAATCTGTTCAAAACACAGGCTGCAGTTATACTCTGTCTTTTATTTCCAGGCTTAAATAGATTTATAGGGTATGAAACACCACACCAAACTGTAATATTTTTTAATAGAAGGAAACAACATGCTTCGACAATTTTCATTTGGAGAAAAAAACCAATAGCACTTTGTGCCAACTGCGCCGACTTCCAGAGGGTTTTTTTTTTTTTTGTTTTATTGCAATACTGTAGATTCTTCTATTTCTGAACATACAAAGAAAATATAAAGCACAGAGAATTTCTGCTGAGCACAATAATCTTAGGAAGTATGACATATTTTTTCTTTCAGGTTCAGAGGTTACAATACCCATTTCAGACAGACTAGTAAACACTGCATCATTGGTATTTCCATATTTTCCAATAAATTAGGCTTTGAAAGCCTAAGCAGTGCAGCAAACACATGAACTGGCTTCACTATTGACAGGGAGTCTTTGTCACAAAGTCATACGAACAAATCTGGGTAGAAAGCAAAACAACCCCTTAAACTGCTGAGCTAATAACTTTTACATCTTATCGTGTAAAAATGCTGAACCACTCCCTTTCCTCATTGCTTCATGGGTGCTTCTTTCCCAGTGTTTTGGGCTTTACTTTGCTGAGCATTGCACAGAGGGTAAAAAAAACCCGCGTGCTATCACAGAGTTACACTCAGCAAGAGTGCCACGAAAAAGACTGGCTGCCATTTTCAATGCAGCACACAGGTTTCAGGCATCAAATCCAAGACTCCTAAGAACCAACTGCAACAAAACACAATTATAGGACTGACCGCTGCCATCACCCACATTTTATCAGCGTTCCGGCTGGCACTTTTACAGCGGCTGCAACGCTGCCGGCGTTCCCCTGCCCTGGGATGGAGGAGGGCTTGGCTTTGGAGAGAAATTTCTGGAAGGACGGATTTGGGACGCGCTGTCTGCGCCACGCTCCCCAGAGCATTGCGTGCTACACATGGCACAGGAGCATGAGGAAGGCACTGTCTGTCGGTGAGTGAGGCACCAGGCAGTCAGGGGGCTGCAGCACCGAGCCCACAGCCCGCTCCCCACCCTGTCTCCAAACATTTCCATACCCATGGAGGCGTGAAACAGGGGCAGTGACAGGCACGAAACACCAAAACCTTGCATGAAACACTGCGGAGAAGCTCCTAGCAGTGTTCATTGGAAATTAACTCCTTACTGGCTAATGTGAGGCTCACACAAAGCCAAAATAAACAGGAGAAGAAGAGGAGACAGACAATGGGCCATGAGCCGCAAATCAGGCTCACACACCACTGTGGGATGGAAACACTGGAATTGAACTGCACAGAATAAAGGTGTAGGGAAAAAAATAATCTCATCTTCAGTTATATACTGAAATTATTTTCACTCAATGGCTCACTCATTCCAAGGCATGCCTTTGTTCAGGACACCACATCACTACCACAAAGGCAAAGTGAGAAAAAGCAAAACATCTGGTCAATCAAGAAGTGCTTTTCTCCCTCTTCTGCACAAAGTGCTCTGTCTGCATTCTGGCTACAAAGAGAAGTGGAAGAAAATCAAAATAAAGGACAATAAACAGAGTGTGGTTTCAGCTCTTCTACTTCCTTGCTCTGATACACTGCCATACAAGCAGTGAAATTAATGGTCATGTTTTAAAAATAATTTGTATATTTACAAATCACATTTATTTAAAGTCAATGCCATGGCGTTATTAAGAAAAATGGTTTTGCTTGGTTTTCTTTAAAGAATATATACATATGCACACAGATCTGAAGAGATAGAAACACACGTACTCAGACAGACATATACATGCACCTACTTATGTATACAATGTAGAGATCACAAAACCTGACTAATCATGAAGTCAAAAAAGCAAATAAATTAGATGCTTATTTTTAAAACTAAAGAAAACACATGATCTAATTAAAAACCTATAAATATTCTTCTGTGTATTCATATTTTTAGATTATTTAAATTTTGCTATGCTATTTTGTATGCATTTTTGCTCTGTTTACCTTCATGTTGTCTTCGTAGTTGATATTTACTGAGATTTAAGTGTCGCATGGTTAATAAAAGATAATGAATGCAAATTACAGTATAACTAAAAAATTTGGGACAAAAAGCCACCTGGCATAATGCAAAATATCCTCTCATAAAACACAAGGATTACATATCATCAGTACCACGCCTTACTGAACAATTTTTACATCACCTTTCCAAGTTATTTGGTCTACTATACTGGTCTATTCCAAGACTGTTTGTGATTCAAAGTAGGTTTCTTATTACTATAAAGTGCCTATTACAGACAGGGATCCAAATGAACACAAGAAAAGCATGTAATAAGGTAAAAAATGCTTTTGAAAAAATTTCCATTAGATAAATGGTCAATGGTCTTTTAAATCAGGCTTCCATATTTCTAACTAACGTGACATTTCCCTTTCCTCAGTGAGGAAAAGGAAAAATACAAAAAGGAAAGGAAATATAAAAAGGAGAGGGAGAGTGAGGAAAAGGAAAAATACAAAAAAGAAAGGAAATATGAGAGGGAGGGGGAGAAGGAGAGGGGGAGGGGAGGGGAGGGGAGGACAGGACAGGACAGGACAGGACAGGACAGGACAGGACAGGAGATGGAAAAGTGTCACAAACACAAAAGAATGTAGGGAAAAGAAGACAGGTTATAAAAGTAATTATTAAAATAAAAATTAAAAAATTTCTGCCACCACACAAGACAAAAACTACCAACTGTACAGCAAAGCACAATGCTGTGCAGAACTTAAGTGACTGTGGCACCTTATGTGGAACTGCAACTCCTGATGTTTATACTCATCATGGTTTTAATAAATCAGGCCAACTGCCAAAAGAAAGGAGCTCCTAACAAACTTTCTATTTACTATCCTGTAAAATGTACACTGCACTGCCAGAATCCTCTTAAGAGAAAAAGCTGCTGAAGAAATGAACCTTCAAGCACACATCAGACAAAAGACAATGAGGAACCAAACAATCACTCAGATTAAACCACCAAAAAGACGCCTTTTCCTTGTTCACAAGCTACAAAACAAACCTCATTTTCTTCATCAAGTCATAAAAGAACATAAAAGTGGTAAAGAAAATTTCCATGCTGCCTAAGACTATATAACCCTAACAATTTTCCTCTGCAGTATAAAAAATTAAATAGTAATAATGGAAAACCTTGGGAAATGTGGGGATTTTATTAGTTTTATTAACTCAACAATATAAACTTGAATTATCTCAGTTTGCTTATTTGCTAGTTACTCATTTCAAAGTGCCTCTCAGTGCTAATGAAAATAAAATCTCATGAAATGGGGTTGGCTGAAATGACTAGAGATTTGTATTTTATTTATGTTAAGATGTTTTCTCTTCATTTAGTAACTAAATTGTTAATTTAGGAAGCAGTAGTTACATTTTTATATCTCCTGTATCAGTAATGCCATTGAAATAATCAAAGTCAAACAAACAAAAACCCCAAGTATTAAAGTAAATATTACTGGCCTGATTACTTTTTATTTATTGTCACTAGATACTTATTAATATCAGGATGCTAGAAAGGGATACAATTAACCTTTTTGTCCCACCTCTTAGTTCTTTAACTGTATGGCACAGTGTGAGCATTTATGCTTAATCTCTTTTTTCCTCATCCATTTATTTGTTTTCCTGCCAGTTTGCGCTCCCAGCCTGAACTAAATTAAAAAACTATTTTCAACTGATTCAGAGCTATTTAAACTTATTACTCCTTCAAGGATATCTTTACTTGAAGCACTTCAGGAGTTAAATTGCTACGTTAAAATCAAAGTAATGACCCCAAGCAGAGATAACTGAGTTGTGGTGTAAATTCATATAAATTAAATTGGACAGAGAGGCATTTCCTGCTGAAAGATAGCGTCTCGATTAAATCTTGTACTGGCACTAAGCATGCCTCGTGGTTCTAAACAGCCCATCACTTGCATTAAGACTATCACAAAGTGAATGAATACCAAACAAACCCAATCAGAATTTTGCCCTCAATGCTGTTAAAGCCTCCAATTTCCTAATATTTCCAGACCACTTGAGTGACTGGCTCACAAAACATAGGGATAATTAAACTGACATGAAACAACTGCCCTATTTTAATCCTAGGGGCAGTTTGTCTAACCTTCTCATCCCAGGAGAACCTACAGCCACTCAAACACCTGTCTGCAGTCACTATTCTTCACAAAGTACTCTTTCCAGTATATGAGACCATCTATCACATGCACTAACATGGATCCATATTTTACTCTCATTTATGACATCCAGAAAATGCAGATCTTACATCTGCAAACAGAAAACAATTTTGTTGTGGTTGGCTGCTCCACCAGCATCATCTACCTGTAAGAAAACCTAATGCTCTAACCAAGTCAAAATATTTGATACTTCTTCTGAAATGTCTGAAGGGTAGAGAAAAAAAACAACAACTCCAAAACCTGTAAAAAGAGAGTATGCAAGTAGTGTTACTTTTCCCGTACTAAAAAAAGTCAAAACCAAACAAACTCAGCAACAATTCTCTTCTGCACATTTTTCCTGAAAATAGAATAATTTACATTTTGACTATTCCAGTGTCATAATCTCTAGCTCCTTTCAACTTAAGACCAACTGAAAAGTGCCTCCTTGGGAGCTTCTGTCATTATGGAAAAAAGACCACTCATCTAAGATCTTCTCCTCTGAGAAATGTTCTGGCAAGGCTGCACTGTGCATCTTCCAAACACTGATAACATTTGCATATGTCCTGTTTTATTCTAAAAATCAGTTCTTTCATTTATAGGTGGCTTTCTGAAACTTCAAAATGACTTGTCAATCTCTGGAATGCTTTCAAAGGGTCACTTGATTTTCCTCTCACAGCACATTCACAATATTAACTCCACTTAGCATAACACCATCAGGGCCCGGTTTTATTATTTCTCTGTGTGATCCAGGGCTTCCATTTTCATTCTCAGAGTTCAATCACAGTTTTTCACACACTGTTTCTGCCAAAGGACAGAATAATGCTTACCTTTTTAAACTTTTTTTTTCCTCCTTTTAAGCTATATATTCAGATGAACATCAAGTGCTGATTGAGAACACATTCCATGATGATCCCTATTTTCAGTTAAAATATATACTTAGTTTTGGATTTAACTCCCTGCCTCTTCAGTCAAAGTTATTTAGGTGGATTCAATCAAGCGTATGATTAGAAATAATAACCCACAAGCAATGAATTCAAAAAGATTAGATCTTTGCCAAAGTGTGCAAGTGTGGCAAACTGCTACCTCTACTTTCCCACTTCTAAAGAAGATGTAAAAAACTTCCCTCAACAGACCTGACTTTTGGACCCTAAACACTGCACTGGTTACTTAAAATTGCCAATTTCCATAAAGGCAATTAATACATGTGTGGCTTCCCTTCATTGGATACTTTCTATTAAACAACATTGTTGAAGTAGCCATGACCAGAAACAAAAAATGTGGAGAGACTTTTACATACTCTTTTCCACAAGGCAGAAATTATTTTGTTTTCAAGTAAAAATCTACCAGTAATGATTCAAAATAAAAAAAATGTGTATTAATGTCATTAATGATATCTTAGTTTATCTTCAGTTACCCTAATTCAGAACAGACTGATCACTACAAAATACAATTGTCAAAAATGGCAGAGCAGGACTTCAGAAAATTGCATCTCTGAGAAGGAAAAAAATGCAGTTCATTCTTCTCCTTAGGTTCTCTCCCTACAAAACAAAAGGCCAAAAATTGGTCTTTCTTTCCACTTAACTAAATGAAAAGCTGAATTCCAGTGTCTAGAAGCAAGACATTCAGGTATTACTCCACCTGGTTTGTATCAACCACCTACAAAGAATTACCTTTAGAAAAATCTACCACGTTTGGACCAGCCTTAACAGGTCTCTGGTTTCACCCATCTCCTTTACCAACTATTTCCCACTCTTTTACCAACACCAGAACACAAGCATGGATTTAAAAGTCATTATTTGGCACCAGCGCTCAAGAACTGCAAAGAGCCATGCTTCAATGTCAGTTTTTACAGCTGAGATTCCAGGCTGAGAGTGGTTCAAGTGACTTGCAGTAGTTTACTCAGCTATTCATCAGGACATCTGGAGGTGCTCACAGTTCGGAGATGTTACTAACCTGCCAGCAATCCTAATATATTGACCCAGAAATACTTTTAAATATTGTCCTTTCTGAGGTTTCCTCTGGTCATGTGAAGTGTCCTTTTCAGTTTTCAAAGAAAACCTGCCACAGAGTCCTTTTATCCCCCCTATTCTGCATCAGCAACAGCCATGCCTCTTGTCTCAGGCCAACAGTCCAAGGAAGCAAATCTCAGTCTGTAAACTCTGAAATCTGTCCGAAATGCATCTCACACCTCAGTGTCAAAACTTTAGATGAACACTCGATACGAGGAAGGATTTGCCTTTGCCTAGCAAAAAAACTACTCAAAAGAAAAAACTGCAGCATTTTGCTGCATTTCCCTTATGAAGTGAAAATAAAGTGCCACACAATTGTTCTGAAAAACTACAAGCATCTTTTCAGAACTGTTCTTTAAATCAGAAATGGCACTGGAAAAAATCTAGATCAGCTCAAAGGCAATGGACCATATATGGGATATCTTTCCAGTCAGGATTTTTATAGTAAATTGTATTACTTTTTTTTCCTTAGGCTCTCCCCCTTTCTTGTGAAAAAAATAATAAGGGATGTTCTTGTTTGGCATATAATCTAAAATTGCTTTAAAAATGTTTCTGATGACAAGAACCAGAAAATTCTTGAATATAATTATGACTATATGTAAAGGTAACTAGTGTACTTTAATAACCCAATTTCTGTTGTAAGACTGCACTAATAATTCTGTCACATAATCTATGTTCAGTGAAACATTTGCCTCCCATATGATTTCTTTTTAGGAGCTTTCCATCTGTTAGCAATTTTTATTGTCTTCACAGGAGTTATGGATATGATCATCAGCATAAATTTAACTTATATCTAGAAATAGCACCATAAATTCAATATTTATCCAATTAAAAAATAATTATGTTAACAATTCTCCAGCTCTCACATTTTGTAACATATAACATTTTCCCACAAACTCCTACTGTCCTGCAAGATAGCAATATTTTCAAAAATCCTCACAGGCACACTTGGCTCTTTTCAAAAGCATTTAACCACAGCAGTTCTCCCTCTCCTCAAAATCTCAGTCATGCAAAACTACAGAGCTATCACTTGTTTTTATACAAAAATAATAAGCAAAATAATTTTTTTTAAACTAACTTATTTAAAATATACGTAGGAAAGCAATTTAGTACTCCTTAAGTGAGCTGTTCATACACAGCACCACCAGTACCATTTTTAGTTCTAATCTATTACCCGCAGCTTTTACAGTTATTAAAGCAAGTGCAATGGAAGACTATTTTTAGGGGATGAAGGGAGGACAACATGACATGTTCAAGATAAAAAGTAATCAAAGCAGCCAGATTTCTTTATCTAAAACTCAGCTGAAAACCAAGAATATAAGAAGGAGAACAATTCATCCTAGAGCTTGACAGCTATTTTATACAAATTTGGAAAATAATCAGAAGAAAAGAAATGGAATTATTTCATCTGCTGCCCAAACTGTCCCCTATACAGGTTCAAAAAAAATGATTCAAGAAAGTACAAACTGCTTTTGCCCCGCAGTTACATATACAAAGTACATGACAATTTGGGCCCCTAGGATCCATATACTTGTAAAAATATTCCTTTCTCACTTAAAAAAGGATCAGTAAAGGCAAAGAATAATGGCCACTTGATTACACAAATTATTTTCATAACCAAGACTTCAATTAATCTTGGTTAGTATGTTCTTCTTTTAGAACTATTCAATAATATTTAAGGGTAAAGTATTATCTGACTTCCTTCTGTAGGTGAAAAGGTATTTTTATCTGATTTAATTACCACATCATATTTTAATTACAGCAATTCCCATAATCCCATTTGTTGTCTATGAGTTATTACATGTACACACACCTTTATGCTCCTTTCTTATGAGAAATACAAAGAAAAAAAGAAATCAAAACACTATAAAGCAGTCAACCTTAATGCAGAAGTAAGAATCATCATGGAATGAGGACCTATCTTGTCACACCATTTGTGTGCCTCCAGTTTGGGGGTGGGTGGAGAAAGACTGATATTAAGTAAATCACGTGAAATGTATGTCAATGTACTCCTTCTAGTAATCTTTATCAGTAATTTACAACTGCAGGACATTTGCAGATTAACAGCCCACCAAAGCATTTGAGTGGAGTCAGTCCTGAGTATTCATTAAGTGAAAGTAAACGTAACTTTCCATAAACAACTATGAGTAAGTGGGCAAGCCTGTGAGCAGCTACCACTACAACAATTTATAGTTGCAATCCTGCCTTATTACTTCCAAAAACATTTTTAAAAAACAGTTCGCAGCTACAAAAAACACTTAGTCCATGCTATAAACTACTCTGGCAGAAAAATCTTTTATGTCCCTGAAGGAGACACTAATTCTTTCTTCTCCAGTGGAAAAAGATACGCTAAATACAGAAATACACCACCTCACTTTATCTGCAGGATAATATTCCCCACGTTTTTCTCCCCAGCTGTTTATGTTCTTTCCACAAGCACAAGTCATAAATAATGCCACTAAGAATTCAGGTAAAAGCCATGAAACTATCCGGACCATCCAGATATGATTACCAGAAACAGTCTGTACATTTTAATAAACACGTCCTTCAACTAAAGACATCTCTGACTCCACAAAATCAAGCACAGAACTATACTGCAGGACACAAAAATAAAAAACAAAACTATCAAGAAAGTAAAAGACAAGAAGTATATGTGAAGGTAATTATTCAAATGCACACCTTAGACACAGGTTTTGGAGATAACTACTATAATTTTTAAAGTAGCCAAGAAGGCAACTGTCAGCTTTTGAAATTCAGCCTTTCTCTGGAATCTGTCTCAATTTTATTTATATTTTTTTTTATTTAGAAGGCACAACAAGAAAGTAAAAAAAAACCAAAAGAGTAACTTTTGCTGTGAAGATGTCTTGATGTTTACACCTGAGAGTGGATTACACTAACCAGCACGGGAGACAGTATATGAAAAATTCATAAAAGAGATCCAAAACAACAAAACAACTCTAAGGATTAAAATTGAAAAGTATATTTAGGTTTACTTAATGAGAGCAAAGTATTTTTTTGAAGCCTCTACCTCCTGCACAGTGAGCTGACCAACTGCAGGAATGGCATGGCAATTCTGGCTTAATTGCTTTTTTGGGTGCCAGCATGGCCCTCGCTCTGCAGTGATAGCGTGCAGAGGGCGAGCCCTGTGCTCACGAAAGGATTTGATGCTTGAGTGAGCCCGAGCAGTCAGAACGGCAGTCGGGAGGTGGAGACACCATCTCAGAAGTACAACCCTCAGTCCCTCCTGACTCACTGCGATAGATGAGTGGTCTGGACACCCTGCACAGACCCCTCTGGGCACAGCACTGTAAGGTCTTGTCGTTTATGTACGGTATGTGTAATTGTTTTGTGTGCTATTGCTCCAGATAGACTGGAGTGAGTTGAGCTGAAGGCCACAGAGACCACTATGGCTACAGCACATTCCCTGCACTAGACACCTCTTGAAATCCCTTCCAGTCTGGACTGTTCTGAGATTCGGTATTCAAGTGGCACAGTTTTGACAGACAGCTGATTAGCAATGTCCCAGGCCGAACTCTGACAAGCCACCCCAAGGCACACCTCTCTCACTAAACCAAAACCAGCAGATTTCACAACATATAGCACTACTAACTCCACTTGTAAATATTGGCTACTATTTAGCAAGTAGTAAACATGGTCAGTGAGCTGCCACCACTAAGACACACCATAAAAGTGGTGTGTGGCCAAATGGGATCCACCCACAGGTCCCAGGAGGCGATCACTGAGCCACCTTCCATCACTTATCAGCAATCCTGGTAGGTAGGTCCCAGTTCACCGGAGGCTGGCAAATATGGCAACCATCTAAGAGGGTCAGAAGGAGGATCCGGGGAACTACAGGACTGTCAGTCTGACACTAGTGCTGGGAAAGGTCATGGAGCAGATCATCCTGAGTGTCATTGCGCAGCACGGATGGGACAACCAGGGGATCACGCCCAGCCAGCACAGGTTTAGGAAAAATAGGCACTGCTCAACTAAACTAGTCTCAGTCTAAAAGCAGGTGACCTGCTCAGAGGATGAGGATGGCTGTGGATGTTGCCTGACTAAACTCCAGTAAAGCCTTTGACATCATTTCCCACATCATTCTCTTGGAGAAACTGGCTGTTCATGGCTTGGACAGGTGCAGTGTCACTGGGTGAAAAACTGGCTGGATGTCCAAGCCCAGAGTGTGGTGGTGAATGCAGTTAAATCCACTTGGTGGCTGGTCACTTCTGCCTGAAGGTAAGAAGGCCCTGCAGAGGGATCTGAACAGGCTGGATCCATAGTCCAAGGAAAATGGAATGAGTTTCAATATGGCCATGTGCCAGGTCCTGCCCTTGGGTCACAACAACCCCTGCAGAATTACAGGCTGGGGCAGAGTGGTTGGAAAGCTGCCTGGTGGAAAAGGACCTGGGGGTGCTGGTCAACAGCAGCTGAACATGAGGCAGCTGTGCCCAGGTGGCCAAGAAGGCCAAGGGCACCTGGTCTCTGTCAGCCATAGTGGGAGAGCAGGAGCAGGGCAGTGACCGTTCCCCTGTGCTGGGCACTGGTGAGGCCACACCTTGAATCTTGTGTCCAGTTCTGGGCCCCTCAATTCAGGAAGGACATTAAGGGGCTGGAGTATGTCCAGAGAAGGGAACAAAGCTGGGAAAGGGTCTGGAGCACAACTCTGATGGGGAGAGGTGCTCAGCCTGGAGAAAAGGAGGCTCAGGGGTGGTCTTAGCGCTCTCTGCAACTGCCTGGAAGGAGGGTATAATGAGAAGGGGCTCTTCTCCTAGGCAAAAAGTGACAGGATGAGAGTAAATGACCTCAAATTGCACCAGGGGAGGTTTAGATTAGATATTAGGAAAAATTTCTTCAATCAAAGGGTTGTCAAGCACTGGAACAGGCTGCCCAGTGAACTGAGTCACCATTCTTGGAGGAATTTAAAGGCGTGCAGATCCTATAACTCTATAAATAAGAGTTTAGTTTTGGATCAATAAGATATGTAGTTCTACAAGACAGATTCTCTATCATTTAATGTTAATTAACAATTATAGTGAAGTATTAAAGGATGGGAGCCTCGTCTCACAGTCTAACGAGGAACATAACTGGACCAATTTGATAGTACAGAGCACATTTTGGTTCTGGAGAAGTAGAAAGGAGACTCTAATTTCCCATCATTACATACTTCTAGCTACTAAATACATAGCTATCTTAAAAACACACATCAGATATGTACAAATTTATTTTTAAAATAATATATGGATATGTTACCAGAAGTTTCCTAGAAATAGAGAGTAACTCAAAAACAAGACAATTATGCCTGAAGCACTGTAATCTGAGGAGGCAAATGATACATTAAGAAACCCACACACATTAGTAGCACACATCTGACGATATTTCACAGGTTGATATATCACATGTTAAAAACTTTTAACTGAATACTCAGCTTCTTAAATTGCAACTACTTACACTTGCTGACTCACTAAGCGGTATAAGTAACTGCACTATGAGTTAACAAAGCAGACTACATATTTGAATTTTAAAGTACTGGCACACGAGAACTCTCCTGACACAAACTTAAATACTCAGTTTGTCACCATTGTCATTACACTTCTTCATCTGGGATATGAATTTCTGCCACTGTTAAATCCTTAACTAAATCCTTAACTAGAGGACCAAAACCCAGGAAGATCATTAAAGGATGGAAGCCAAGGAAAAACAGATCTTGATTCATACCACAAAGTCTTTTGTTCCACCTTCTCTTTCATAGCCAAAGGTAGGTTGGAGTCTTGATTTAGAAACTAATATTCGTATATTTGTGGTATAGAAAGAATATTTAAAAAGTGAGTTTGCACAAACACATAATAATTTATCTATACAAAAAGAGATAAACATATAAATGGTATGGAACAACCTGAAAACACTAATTTTATTCTGGGACACAAAAATGATTGGCAGTGGGAAAATAACATAAATGAAATAAAATTCTTCAAAATATTTCCTAACTAAAAAAATGTACATCTTACTACTGTATCTTTACAGCCCTTGTTCAACACAGTGCAAAAAGATTGTTTGAGGAGCTTTCTTCCTCAGTGTCTAAATATTTTTTGCTCTATTTTTGCCTCCCTAATATTATGGCACAAGACCTTGCTGTAGTCATTATTTTCAACAGGACACAGGTTCCCTTCGGTAAAGCGTATTAGGGTATTTTATAGCACCATCATCAGAGGAGCTGTAAGGATTTGTATTGCTTCATTAAATGTTACAAGGCAGTGTTTCCGATATGAAATATAATTTTGTACAATTTTTGTTATTTTTATTATCATAACAATCCTTACAACATTTCCTTCCTTTTTTTTTTTTTTTCATTTCTTACTGTTTGTTTGACCCTTAATGGCAGAATCAATATAAGAAATACTAACAAGACAAGCTTATTAAAGCTTAGGGATGAAAAGATTTGGGATCTCTGCACAATTCTTAATAGCAAGTGGGGATGAAACATTTATTTTCTCTACTTAGAAATAATCTAAGTTATTAGACACTTTATCACCTGCAGAATTGTCACAGAGTGAGCATTTAGCATGCATGTACCAACATTAGCACTACCCCTGTGTATCAAAGTAATACAAGCCGAGGTTAAGTAGTGGTCATTTACAGCACTCACACAAGTATAAAGTTCTACTTAGTATAAAAATACATAATCAATTCAAGTGCCTAAAGACACTGTGTTTATATCAGGGGCTCCAACTATTACAAGTGCACCAATTTCTGTCAAAATATAAAGCATGGTGCACAAATGTTTCATTATTTCAGCCATGCATCCCTTGTCACAATATGTCCATTTCAGCTACACCAGTAGTGTTTACACAGGCTGCAGCCCTTGTTTTCACAAGAGTGAAAGTCCTGCTCATTAGCACTATTCATTGCCAGTTACACAAGAGGTCTACTTGCAACTACACCACGTGGCTAAGCACTAGTTGCCACAAAGACAGACAAATAGTGTTACCAAAAAAAAAATAAAAATAAACCAGTGTACCTAGAGATCAATAATATAAACCAAAGCAATTTGCTGAGTAACTTCTTACTACAATCATCTTGCTTATTTCTGTAGTGAAATATCCTTTTTTATATCCTAATGATAATGACCAAGAAATGCTGAGGGGTTTGGTGATTAAGAAATACATGGAGATAAATTAGCAACGGATTAAATTATTATTCCAAAATAATTTGAACTTTTACAAATTTTGTTATATACAGACCAAAGCCCAAACCAGCAATCATTGTTGCTTAATATACAAGTTTTTTCTTTTTATACCAGAGAAGTAATCATTCTTCCTCTGTCACCTCAAGGTGCATTATCGTACACTACTTACATGTACTATTTTGGAGGATCAGAAAAATAAAAGTACTGACTTAATATTGAAAAAGCCCAACAAAGGGAGGGGAGGGCAGAAAAGAATCTTTAAAATTATATTTGTAAATCACATATATTCTTTAAAAAAATTTCAATATTCATGAAAAAAAAAGATATTAAGTTGCTTTATAAATTAGCTGAAGTTTTTGGACACAATGTAATTGATTTTTTCAAATAACTGGGTGTATCCTGTAATGTACTAGCATCCAACATAGCATTAATAGTACTGAAGTAATTACAAAATAGGGCAGTCGTTGGATCAATTTTGTTCATGAGAGACTCCTGTGTATGTTAAAGTGATCAGAATTTCTGAAGGTCTGCAGCATTTATAAAATATACCTGGCTGTGGAACTGTCTGTTCCAGAATAAACTAATTCTAGTCTGAACCAGAATGACTAGGGCAATACAGCCCTTTTGCCATCCACTGATACCTGCCATCACACCACCCAAAATCATGCAGGATTCACAGCAAACTCCTCCTTTTGGGGCACACAGAATCGTAATTCCTCCAACAGATTTACGGACAAAGGCCTCCCAGCCCTTGCTGGTCATGCGGCTCAACTGAAGAAATACTCTACCCTTCAAATGCCAGATCAGGCTCCTGTGTGATGCCTGCTCCAAGACTGCTCCCCTGCCTTCTCCAGGTGACCGTGCGGGCAACTCGGTCCGGGCAGCTGAGCCAGCTGGAGCTGCCTCGCTCAACTTTCGCATCACATTACTTCTGCTTTTCTAACTTTTCCACTACTGAGCACCATCAATTATGCACTAGAATAACAGAGCCTGGGCTCAGCAATGTAACATAAAGGCAGATTATGAGTGTAAATAATTTAAACACCTGCGTGCCATGTTTCTTTTAGCAGTGATATGTGGCTGGTGGATGCAATGCATTTGTAGGGAAGTCTCAGACTTTTAATGTACAGACAACTCCCCTTTTCAGATGATGGGAAGGGCCTTTTGCAGTGCTGCTGTTGGTCTAACAATAGGGATAAAAACCAGAGTTTTTTAGCTAGAAAGAGAAGCACTGAGTGTCACACATATAAGAAGATGCAAGTTTCAAAGTCTAGGGTTCAGAGAAATTGTCAAACTCTGTTTACACCTCTGGTAACATAGACCCCCTCCCTTCAAATTCATTCACAGCAAAGGCTAAAAATGGGTTTTCAGATAGAGAATGCAGTGGTAATGTTATAAAAGTCTGCTATAAAACAGCTTTGGGTTACTTAAGAGTGAAAGAGAAACGTGCCTTTTTTAAGGAACACTATGTCACAAATATTGGGTTTGTACTATAAACTATATAAAGTTCACTTCCTCTGCTAGGCCATTCAGTGCATTGGTGGTGCCACTTAGACAACTGATACCAAATTTTACAAATTCTATTCCTGAGAGTTTAATTTTGCTCCTGGTATGTGACTCAGAGTGATCTCACACCAGCCAAAGATCATGCACCTGATACTTTCTTCAAAATGCATAAGTAAAGGTCAAGAGAGGGACCTCTTCAGAAAAAAATGGCTAAGGAACAAGTTTGCAATATCTGGATTTAAGTGTATTCCAAATTTTCTGTAATATCCTTTGCATGATTCAGCATTTCTGTCACCAGCTTTCAGAGTAATAAGTCATGGGACAGCTCTAACATATGCTATTTTAAAATAACCAGGGAACTGTTAAAAACACCCTTCAGTTGAGAGACATAGTTTTAGATTACATTTTTTTTTTGTTTGCTTTGAAAATCCACTAATAATTTGACATTGTAATATAGGATACATGGAATATTTCTGATTGAAAAATACAGTCCACACTCCAGTTAAATGAGTTTTGAACCAACAGCACACATCCAATAACACAGTTCATAGTTTCATATCTGAGTTGCAGACCATGCTATACAGAAAAGCTCCAAAATAAAAAGGGAGGGGGATAGCCAAGGGGACAAAATTAAGAAATATGAAACTATTACATATATAACTCAAATGCACGATCTTTCAAAATGTGGTTTGAAAGCTGTGTTGGGATTTGACCACGACAATTGAAAGAAAGGGGTGAAGGGGGGCAGAGGGTGTTGTTGCTTAAAACAGCAAACTTTAATAGCATCCATATGATTTAGCAAATCAGTGTGGCCAAAGTCAATAAATAATCATGCAGCTATTTTCTGAAACAATTTCATTACTTGCTTGGAGCTAACAATTGGTAATTGAGGAAAAGTGTTTTCATATTTCCTCCTGTTGGATGCATCTTTGCTAAGTTCCTTTCAAATACTGAGGTGGATTTGCACCTTTATTGTTTTATGAATATTTCCAAGCAAGTTCTCTGGAAGGTTACTAGGTTCTTACTGCATAATTTTTCCAGTATTGATCGATGGCAAATAGCCCCTGTTTAACTCCTTGTGCACCACCTTCTCTAAGAGCCAGCACATTCATTTATAACAGACAAGAAAGGCTCACCAGACTGCAGAAGAACTGCTAAGTTCCTCTGTGGTGAATGCTGTATGCATGTAATTGTTGTTGTCTCACTGCCAGACAACTTGGAAATCTCCTTCATCAAAAAATGTGCAAATGGTATCAAGTATAATGTCTATTTATTTACTGTTTACCCAGGAGTTTTATTTTATGCTGACTGGTATGCAGCGCACAATCTTCACAGAGCAGTTCTCTGCAGGGCAGGCATTTTATGTGCCATAATGAGGGGCATTTTACAGAAACTGTAATTATCATGGATTTTAGGGCTTAGGTAGCTGACAGCCTCATAGTGGGAGACTTCCTGACTCTTAAGACAAAGTTTCTCATTAAGTAATATAGATGCATTTCAGTTTGGTTCCACACAGGCAGGCTGCCAGATAAGGCCAAACTTGTAAAACCAGCCATCCATGGGATGGAAGGTCTCAGCAGTGAGCCAAGACGTAATGTAACATTAATAAAGAAGGATTGCCACGGACAACATCCCTCTGTAAGACAATTACCAGTTGTGTTGTATTATACAGTATTAAGAACATTACTCAACACTTTAGAAATCCTTCTCTGGCTGCCTCGCTACATATGTAATGACAGTATACTATTGTGTAACTTTTATGTATTTACAAAAAATGAGAAATAAGGATGCATGATACTCTTGACCCCTCGTATTTTAATCACAGTACCCCAAAGTATTTTACTTTCCCAAGTAGGCTCTATCATTTATCAGTCTCCTTTCCAGTTGTAATTAATCTGTTCTGTTGATGAAACGAGAGCAGTACATCCACACCCTGTCATTTGCAGGAGCATGTCTTGCAGGTTCCACTGTTTCAGGAATGCTAGACTGAGAGAGTTCAATCCCATTGGTGATGTTTATTGTGTTTATGAAATAGTTTAAGAAGCCACAGTCAACAGAAGGATTAACAAGGACATTTGGTCCAGAGACACTTAAAAAAATAATTAAAGCAGCCATTCAAAACCATGTGGGTGGAGCGTCCTTCTATGTGGGAGGGAAATACAGCCATGAACAAATCTCCTAAATTCAGGAATATTTAGATGCCTCTACCTCGCTCTGCTCCCCACTTCTATGTGCGTGCGAAAGTTTGCCTGCCCTACTCATCTGTGAGATCGCAAACAGCCTTTAATATTTCATTCTACCCAAAGCACAGAGCGTGCTCAAATTCAATACAAGGAAATGCTTTATATCTTCCTTCACAGACTAATAATCCGACAAAACCAGAAGCACCAGGGAGTCATGGCAAGTTCTGAGGAAATGACGTGCAGACACTTCTGAACAATTTTATTCCTGTTTACTGTTTGAGACACTTGGAGTGAATAAACACCAATTAAGTGCCTTTTGTTCACTGATGCATAAAATCATACCCAATATCAAGCACCCAACTGGTTACCAGAGTATTTTACTTGGAGTAATTCTTTGAAACACTTTCCCCCCTACCTTTTTATATGGCATTAAAATTTCTTCACTCATTTTTTACACAAGAAAATGGGTTTAATTCATAAAATGGAAAAAAAAAGCTAATTTAACAAATCCACACCAACAAACAAAGGGGAAACTGTATCTAGAGAGGGCCTTTAAAAAGATTCCTATTAACTGCTGAATTTCACTGTATTTTTAGGATTGCCTTAAATTTTCCACATAGTGCAACTAATACTATCATCTCATTTACTAATGACATCTAGAAAAAATATTGCCCATTTATAGTATATCAGATTGTGTTGCAGGACAGTGCTTTGAACAGCATGGTCTGGATGTGCTCACAGAGACATTTAGATAGCAACACCCTTCTCCCTTTACAGAAACTTAAAAACACAAACATCATTAAAGACATGAGACAGAAGTCCAAAAGTTTAGAAGTTCTGTATTTAATGTTTTATTACTTAAATAATGTGATCCTGCAGTTAGCCGAACAACAGTTAAAGAAAATATGTATTAATAAAATAATTTATATTTGTATGTTAAACTATTGTTTCCACTAGAATGAAATTCAAAATGACTGGTTAAGTATATAAATAGTACCTTCAAATTATGGTAATAGCCTACCAACCAATTTTTTGCTGGTTTTATTTTATACAGCTAATCCAAGGTAATTAGAAATATTTTCACAATTATTTCTGCAACTATTTAGGAATACAAAACACACAGAAGGACAGGAAATGTTGACAAATGAAAACAATTTTCTTTATACACCTGCCTTTATAACATCAGGATTGAGGAATTACTTCACAGTATATATTATTAACTAGAAAAATATAAAAATTCTAATTAAGGGTTACATGTTTTTTAAAACAAAAACTGGAGAGAATCCATTTAGACTGTAGGAGCCCTTAGCTAAATGCCCATGACATTTAGAAAAGCACTATAATGTTGTCCTGTGACTACATCAGACGTGGCAGCAGTAGACACTGTCAGGTAAATTACTGCACATACATTGTCTACTGACACTAAAACAAAAAAAAAGTGAAAAGGCTAAAATCAGACACATCATGCTGGAAGACAGAGAAAAGGGAGTAAAAATATTCCAGTGCTATATGCTCTTTATATATTACAAATAGGCCTTCTACTATGGTATCTGTTTTTCAGGTCCTATCTGGGCATGTATCTCTAGCATGCTTTGCTATTAACTAACAATCCTGATAGAAGACAGTGAGTGAGAAATTAATCTCTTAATGGCATTAAAAATTAGACCTATTCTAGTACTGGGGGAGGGAGCGGGNGCGGGAGGGGGGTCAGGAGAGGCAAAAAAAAAAAAGATCTGGCAAAACCTTGAAGGTTGAGAAGTAACCCAGATGTTAAACATCGTAGATGTGGAGCATGATCCGAAGAACATGATCATATATTTTGTATAAGAGCTTACATATTTATTTTGATCAGTGTTTGAATATTGCAGCAAAGTTCAGAGGTGATGAGATGCCAATGGCACTTAACAGAGACCAAAAGTCCTCCTCAAAATACACCATTCCTGACATAAATTACACACAGCAGAAACCTGAAATATTTTGAAATTTTCCAAAATTTATAATTTATCCAAAATGATAATTGAAACTAGGAGCCCATTAAGCAACTACAACATTACATATACACACAGAAATACAGAACCATTATTGTAAATAGTTCTGCATATTGTTTCAGCCTGATTCATCTGAATAGTTTTAGCCCGACTCAATATGACATTCCTAGTCCAGTCTTCTATTCACCCAATATTATGACAAACAGTGAATCACACTTGATGCCCTTGATGAGCACAATTTATGCTGTCTGTACCATTGCAAATGTATTTATGACTAAAACAAGAGCCTAGATGCTTTAGTGTGAAACTCCACATCCTGGAACCACAGCTGAAATGGAGCAGTACGTCCACTGGATCTCTCAGAAGTGTCAGAATATATACACCAAACTCCTTGCAGTACTGTTTACACATACACAAGAAATCTTTGGCTGAGGTTGTCCAGTCTTATCAATTCAAGCTGAACCTGAGACTCAAGTGTCAATGTCAAATAAATTGTTTTAATTTATAATGCTGTCTCTCGTGCAAATTGAATTTGAGGACTGTAAAGATAATATGTAAAAAGCTATTATTTCTTAAAAACTGCACATATTTTACTCACTTTATTCACCTCCATGATTATCCCAACTATTTCAATGAGCTGAAATGTCATTCTGCATTACTATTTCTGTTACAAATTATTTCTTAATTGCACAGGTATCCCTCAACACAACTACTCTACTTGAGAAGTCTTGAATATTCAGAGGAAGGAGGTAGAGTTCAGAAGTGTTAAAACAAACAGGAGGACCTCACTCTGGGCCTTTGCCATCACCACACTTTCTAAAGTAAGAAATTATCATAGATTTAATTTTGTGTAATTCTTTGAAACCAACAATTTATGAAGCAGAGTTGTTTGTATATACATTAGCAACATGCAAAACTTTACCACCAATTCATATCTATTATTTTTCTGAGAGACCAGTCAAATACTCCTTTTAAAGTTTGATTTGCAGTTTCAGCCATTCCACAAATTAACTCGCTACAGCTTACTGGGATATGAGAGAAGAATCCTCAAGATCAATAACTACAGAATTACTCTCATTCATCCAAACTATTCAGCCGTAAGACAGTCCAGCTATATGCTTTTTATTTAAGGCAGCTTCTCTTTTATTACATGATGCATTTTATTTTCTTATTAAATATTATCTAAATGAATGAAGTATTCATTGAGTCAAAAGCAAATGGGCAGCAATTGAGCTCTGTATCACAAATATTAACTTTAATGTGAAGAGGCACAAATTGGTTTTTCTGACATCAGGGGGTCCAAAGATTAAAAAATTAATGTCTGTCCGTCCAGACAGGGAACAGCTGTTCACCTAATAAGCCACATTTTCCACTTTTTGCACAGGACTGCAAGACCCAAAAGCTATTGCTGTACTGATATTAGCTTTGCAAGTACTTAAGTAACTAAAGAGCCATCCGTGCAAAAAAAAAAACAACTCCAAACTTTCTCTCCTAAGCCGTGACCTTCCCTGATTTCAGTGGCTAAAATTTTATCCAAGGAAAACATCTTTTCAGAAGTCCACCAATTAATTTCTATGTGCTTCATCTAGAAGCCATACCATACTGCAGGTAAAAGCAAACCTAAATGACCAATTCCTTCCAGCTAAACATCTGCCTTCTGTTAACCAACTGTATTTTTCAGTCCCATACATCCAGAGCTGCCAACTAGTTTTGCCTGCAATTTTTGTCCTCTGTTCTCAGTACTAAAATAAGAAGAGATCTTGCTCTAGTCCTTTCCATGTTATTTCTTCCTATGAGGCCAGCTAAGAAATACTCCTCATAATCAGGGGTATTGTATTTTTAAATTACAAAGAGCAGCTGCCTTACAGTGAATAGGGATATGTAACCTCAAATTGCAGTTCTTAAGAGGTCACAGTTTAAATCCAGTTATGTATAAGAGGATGAGCAAACTTAGCTTTGATTAGCTGCAAAGTGATACAACCCCCTTATTCACTTCCTTTTCTCCTTCTCCCCACTTCTCAACCTAACCAAGAGAGAAAAGAAAGGGGGGCGNAAAAGGGAAAAAAAGGCCCACACGCTCTCTGCTCCACTGATCTGTTGTTTGGGGAAGGCTATCTACCCATACACAGCCCCTTAGCCATCTGGGCCATGAAGAGCCCTCAATCCCAGCCCTGAATGGTAATTGTCTCAGAGAGCACCCTCACAGGCATTTCAGGCAGTGGGGCTTATTAAAATCCTGAAGGGCAGTAATCCCTGAATGTCACTAAAAAGATCTCCAGCTGCTACCATTTATGAAGTGGGCTTGACAAGAGAGAGAAAAGGAGAGGGAGCTGGGGGGAGGGAGGGGAAGGAAAAGAAGAATTTAGAAGAGGCAAGCTATCCAAATAGGGTCCCCATCACAAGAGTCACGTTTTAGCAGCTTAGGCTTTCTTGCCTCAGTTCCCAAAGGTATCTCCATCCAAACCTACATTATGTCTTCCTTTTACTGGCTTCTGGCAGGGTGTAGGGGGAACATATCATGAACATACGCTTACAGAAGATCTAAAATGAGGTAGGAAAAAGAAGGCAGGCAGGCAGGCAGGTGAGGGAGCCAGGAGCAGAACTGAGGTCTGCCTTTTCCCAGCTGGTATGAAGAAAATGCCTAGATGTGGAAGCATTCAAAAATGGTTTTCTCATATGTGTCTATCTCTCCCCCCATAATTCTTAAAAGGTCTTTTCATCTCATTAGGTTAAGCTGATTAATAAAAATTCAGCAGTTTGCCATTGCTTCTTCAGAAGTGGTGAAGCAAGCTGAAAAGATGCAGGCGGAAGGTTTTTGTGTTTGAGACAATAAGTGGGGTGACTTCTTAAATCCTTCATTGTCATCCTCCATTAGAGATAAATAGACACCTTGGCTCAAATTCTTCAAGCAAACATAACGTTGCTACACTTCTTTATTTTCTATTAACCTTCACGAAAAGCTTTAACCCTTCCAAAGTGCAGGGATTTCTGTGTGTGTGTTTTACAATTCACCAAGTAAGTTAAAGCTTTCTCTCATTTCAGCAATTATTTAGACAAGCTGTTGAAAAGATATTCTTGAACACCTATGCCAAACAGAGGCTGTGGGAAATTAAGAATATGAGCCGCCCAATTGCTATATTTTAGTAAGAAAATGCACTCAAAACTGAAGGTGAATGTGTAATTTGCATTTCTTCAGAAACTGCTACAAATTAAATAAGGTTTTAAAAGTATTCTAGAGGCCAGAATTTTAAAATTCTGCATTAATAAAGTTGAAAGCCTATGAATTAATGTAATTCATCATCTAAAGCCCTAAGGATAAAATGACACATCTGTTCACTAGCAGAAATTTATAAATTTTGCATTTCAAGGCACTATACTTGCAAAATCCATTTCTGAAAATAAGTATTTTTTCCAAGCATGTCAGAGGTTGACTGCTCAAGTAAAAAATCAGGTTGAAAAATCAAACCATTTCTGATTCCTGACTATTCATGACAGGGCCTATTATAAGTTTTAAGTTTCTTTAAACTATTTTATGCACCAGCATCAAAATATCTTAACAAATATATATAAAACCAGCCCTTCAGAATTTCATTGTTTTAAAATACAGCAATGTCACTGTACGTCAGAGAGGTGCCTGATCAGTCAGGCACTTAAATCACATGTTCAAAGTATTTTAACAGATATTGAACCAGAATTTCATTACCTTTTCTAAAAAAAGTGACCAATTATTTTAAATATCACGCGTAAGTGTACACATATATGAGTGTGTATCACTTTTTTTATTCTCCATTAAGGCAGAATGATAGATCAGATATCATGAATCTCATCTACTGAAAAGCACAGATCATTGTAAAACATGTGCCAATTTTGATATTCCATGAGGCAGAGTAACTGCAGTTTTTAGAGACAATCCTTGTATCAAATCAGCAAATATCCTCTCTAGCACTTGCTTTTTATGTATGATTTAGGCTTGCACCTTACACACACAGAGATAACCATTTTCATGTCCTGTTTACAAAACTGGCATAGAACTAAGTTGTTTTGAACTTTTAGTTGAGGTACGAGATTATAAATTGCAATGGAGACCTTCAGGACCCCATTAGGTTCACACTTCATTATGCCATTTTGGTGCAATCATTCTAATACTTCACAAAAGGGTAAGTAATTGTGCAAAAGAAAATGCCCATGCTTGTTGTGGACTCTAGAGAAGCAAATTTTAATGCTTCAAAAAGAACCTTCATTGATGCATCCTAAATTTTTCTGGCTGTAAAATCCAAATCATAATATTGAAACTGTTATGTTAAATGATAAACAGGGAAGTAAGGGATACACACAAATGCAAAGAATATGGAAAAATAGAAGGAAAATTACTTAGACATAACAGCTTGGCAATAACTGCTTTTGTTTAATTGGTTTAATTAACAGAAATATGAAATATACATTCAGAATATATATTCATATATCCCATCAGTGTGGGCAAAAGCAGCAATTCCAATAACCCTTCCCGAGAAAAATTGAAAGGCATCACAATAAGAATATACACCTGCATATTGTCCTGAATTTCTTGTCCTGAAATATAGCAATGAAACCCAGTACTGGACTGTCAAAAAATAAAATCATTTTGCCCATTTACAGTACCTTTGTTTGCCATTGTTTCTGACTAATCAAGCTAACTTAAGCTTAGTTGCTCTTAAGCCACATTCTTACATTTCTCATTAGTCACAAATGAACAAGTCAGTGCAGAATCTGGTTAACAAGTACAGAAAAAAATAAAATTCAACTCCTTTCTTAAGCTATAACACAGGGGCAAAGACACAGTAACTGTGTTCCATTAGGAGGTTGTCTACATCCCTAATTCATCTATCCAAAGCAAGGAACTGGCTGGGCACAAACCCTGTGCCCTGGGAGAACAGCAATTTACCATTTTTTTGTGATTTCAATTAATTGATCGAAAGGCCAAACTGCCACAGGAAATGGGCTGCTCCAAAAAAACCCTAGGAAACTGCTTACGGTCAAGCTGAACTGAAAATGAGCACCTGCACTGATGATGAGGGGTTTTCTTCCTTTGTTCTCAACAAAGGTCTTTTTCAATGTGAAAGATGTGAACTGTTAGCAGAGCAGGCAATGTAACTCATCCATTGCTTCAGTCCTCGTGGAGACAGAGACACACCTAACAGACCTTTCTATGAATTTCTGCTCTTTGCAAACTCCTACTGTAAAATAAAACACTCTTGAGAAGATTTTTGGAGAAACATCACTCCTCCCAGTCCTTACAGCACTTTAACTGAAGTTCTTTTAAGAAAACCCTGACAGAATTAGATTTTTTAAAAAAATAAATAAATAAAAAGATTGCAATCAATTCATTTAATTTTGTAGTAACATTTGTCCATTATAAAGTGTTGTTATTATGAAAAAGCAAAGGTAAATGTAGAACTTCTAAGAGAAACAGTGGGCATGACTGTATATGAAAGAGAGTATTTTGCATTAATAAGGTACAGTTATTGTACCTATTTGAAATTTGGATAAATGTTTACAGAATAATATAATCAAAAAAGTATGAAGAAAACAAACGCAACTCAGTGTGCAATAGTAAGTACCAATAACTATCTGTTTTTCAAACTGACTTCGGCTAGGATGGGAAAACAGCTGGTTAGAAGAACAGCGTAAAAAAATAAAAGCCGCATTATGGAGCTGGAGGCAAACGCAGGATTGCAGAGACAAAAGAAGAAAGTAGAACTTGTAAGCTTTCCAGAAAACTCATGGTTACAGTTGAAATTTCAGCTAGAGTTGTGAGGGAACAACATTTTGGTTTTTCTTTTTAGCATGAGACTGAAAAAAACCACACGGGCACATTTGACTGGTCATTCTATTTCAGTAAATGCCAGTCAATTCACAAATTAATGTCATTTAGAATAGTTAATTCGGCAAGTACAAAGCAACACTACATTGTTGTCCAAGTTTAACAAAAAAACATTCCAAAATGCAGGCATTTTACACTCTTTCATATACATGTTTTAAGGTTAAAATAAAGATCTTACGGCTTACGGAACAGAGAATTGTTCTGATTGTTGCAGAAGCAGCAACTCTGAATTTTCCTGTCTGTGAAGTATCAATGTTGTGGTAGATGAGGAAGGGAGGCATAAACCCAAAGAAGAACAGTATTTTAAAAAAAAAAAAATCTATAGGAAATAAAAGTGGTTCAGACAAGCGCCTTACTTGTTTCTTTATACAGGCTGCATTGGAAGTCACTTTGCATTTGAGGCATACACAAAAATTCTTTTTAATAATATTTAACTTTTTCAAGTTGGTGTTTGTGATGCAGTGTTTTTCAGTAAAATATATTTTACAGATGTTGCTTTAAAATCCAAGGCAGAACAAAATCTGAGAAATGGTTAAAACTGGAAAAGACATAAATTTGTTAAGTGTATCAAATACTGGTTCAAAGGAACACAGATTCATAGCAGAAAAAAATAATCATAAACCTTTTTCTTTTGTATATAACAACAAATGCCCTCAACTACGCATTTCTGTCTTCAAAACAGATAAAGCATTTTAACAGAATCTGACTATCAGCATATAATATTTACATAGAGTATGCTTCTCATTAGGGGGAAAAAGGAGAAAAATGTTTGCGGTGGGATGACAACACAACATTTCAACCAAAGATTTTATACCTTCAAGCATTCTAGACACCAAATAAGCTGATCTCTAATAAAATTCTGGTGAACTAAAATGTCAGTCACATTACTCCTCAGCAGTTTACAATAACGTGTCACCTACCTATCAAAAGTCATCTTTTCTCTCTTTGAAATAGTACTACTCTCTATCAACTTGAAAAGTGATGCTTTTGCTAGCTTTAAAGCACTGAACTTCAAGTTTCTCATCAACAGTATTTTTATGTTTTAGGTAATTCCCGTCCTTGCCTCAACTTCTTCTACCCCACCCATGGAGACTGGGTTTCTTCCTGTAACAGTGCTGCTGGAGGGTGCAAGCAAAACATAGTGTAGACTCATTGTTATTAGCACACTGTCAAGCACTTCTCAGATAAAGCACTAGTGCAGTAACAAGACAATCCTATTCCCATCTGAGGTGAAGTAAACAGAATTTGCTTTTATACTGATCCTTTCATATTCCAAATATCCCAATATGCTTTACAATAATGAGATAGATACACTGTCATTTCCGTAGTCTGAAACGCAGAGGGCAAGGCTTTGTCTTGCAAGTTGGAATAAAAGGAGGTCATGGATCCTTTGAAGTTTCCTTACATCATCTAGACTGAAGGACAGAATGGAATGGAGAACATGACTGAGACAAAATAGAAAGGGAGGAGGGCAGGTGACCATTATGAAATGTTTGAGACATCTCTTTTATCATATTTAAGGAGCACCAATCTAGAAGCAAAAATTAATCAGCAGGGAAAGGTTTTTTTTAAGACTGGCAGCAGGTACAATGCTAATCCTACTTTTTCTTTGAAGGCTTTTCTTGGCAGGGAGGGAGGGAGGGAGGGAGCTAGGAAGCCTGGCGAGATGAATTCCACTTTCATCACAGCAAGTCAGGGATCTATATGCATATAGAAATTCAGCTCAGGTGAATGTAATGTAGTAGGCTGTGCTACTCGCCCACTCAACATTAAGTACTCATCCAATAATGAGGTGAAATATCCTGGTAAACAAGAATTTTAAAGGAACTTAGGAAAAAATGCTTCTGAGAAAACAGAAAGGGGACAGGAACGTACAAACAGATCAGACAGCTCCCCACTGCACCTTAAAGAAAGGGTCCATCACCCACCTCGCACTGGCTGGCAGAAGCTTCTTCAATGAGGATGGACTGGCCAAGGAAAGCACAACAATCTGCAGTCTGTGTTTATTGCCAAGCTGTGTTTCCATATGAATTTAAAAAAAGTGGTAGCCTAATTAAACTCTGTATTTTGCCTTTCTTCTGTACAGCAAAGCAACAGCTACATGGAACAGAACAGCAGTGGTTATACTCTCCCAAATACTCATCCATCACTGCTTTGATTAGAGCCTCAAACTGTGACGCAGCAAGAGGTGCCCAATAACCCACCTTTATTGCTTACTTGTTCACAAAGGATTGCTGAATCTTTGGGAGGAACCATCCCGTAAAGCAAAAATTTTGTACCTCTTCTCCACATCCCACCTAAATGATATTAAAGCTATGTTCCTCTAGCACCTCACACAGAAAGAGAACGGTTTTGGACACTCCACCTCTGCAAAGCTTTATGCAGGCCACATAAAGTCTTTGCTCCTTTTCTCTTGGAGGCTTCCCTTCCCTCAGCATTGAGCAGTTATGCCTTCAGCTGTGTTCACTGTTTAATTTTCCCCACTGCCTTTCTTCTTCTCCTAACACTTGCACACTTTAGCCTTGGCTATGGAGTACTAAGAAGGAACAATAGGCGCCTTTCAAGTCTTCAGAGTGAGCTTTGAGCCAGGCTCAGCTCAGGGACCCAGTCAATATTTACTGCAGTTTCAAGCCACAGTTTCATGGCTCCTTCCAGTCAGAACACACTAGCTGGGAACCCCTAGACGTTCCCTGATTTTATTCTAACAAGGTGAAATTAAAGGGGTAAACAGATTACAAACAAAAGTATTTTTTCTTGGAAATACTTATCATCACAGAACAAAAAGAAAAAAAGGAAAAGGAAAGGGGGACAAGAAAGCTAAAAAGACACTCTACAATACAACAACTTATGTTTGAAGAGTAATTGGCCACTTATAATTAGGAAAGTAGTTTTTCCCATAAAGCTGATTAGCAGAGTTTGAAAATCACACATCAGGTAGCTACTACATGCAAGTCTATTTAAAGTGATGTAAGTAAATGAAGTTTGCAAAGAAACCCCACCTCATCAGCTATCTAAAGCTCTCATTGTCTTTGCAACACCTAAGTCACTGCATGACCACAAACTACAGTATGACCATAGATTATAGTGATGCATCCTTTCCCACAGATGCAACATCCTGGAGTTTAAAAATTGTAAGTAAGAAAGACTCTTTCAGCTTACCAAGTGAACAAAGACAGAAAAAAAAGTTAAGAACTGTCTTTCATCACATTAAGGACCAAAGTCACATGCAAGATGCAAATACTTGCATCCAAAAAAATGGATGCTTCACAAGTAATGACAGTACAATTAAATATTTTTAAATAAACGTGTTTGTTCACTAAAATTTCACAATTATATTTTTTTGTATTGCATTCACACTTCTGTAAAGTATTCACCTGTTTCTAGAAGCTTGCAGAACTGCAGCGAAACCAACAAAATCAAAAAACGTGCCCTGGCGGAAAACTGCAATTGTAATTCCCCTCTTCTTCTTTAGCTTCTCCTCTTACTCTCCATAACAATCCACATAATACAAAAAAAAACCCAAAAAACCTCCTCCCAAAAATCACATTTTTGACAGCAAAATACAGCTGGACTGACAATCATAATTTACCTGTTCAAACTGAAAGGCAGCTATATGATTTTTTGTTTAGAGTGGTTGAAGTCCTGTCTCAACATGTTCTCTCATGTTAGATTCCACTGAAAGTTTTGAGTCACAGAATCTGACAAGCTACTGTTAAAGCAGGAAAAATTACAGCTTTAGCTTCAGATGTGTCAGGATCTTTTGAAAAAAAAACCAAACATTTTACGTCAGCTCTGTGGTTAAAGGGCATCAACAGCAGAATAGATGCATCTTTCCACCTTGCATGTTCAATTTTCAGATATATGAAGTTTTGATTGTTCAAGCTGCTTCATCAGAGAATGTTGCATTATCATCATGGCATTTGTTTGATTTAAAAAATTTGTCAACATCAGATGGGCTTTCCAGTTCCACTCCTCTCACTTCAAGGAAATGCAGGAAAGCTTATAAGCATGAAAGTATAAAAACACAGTAAAATTAAAGGAAGTCACAAACACACCAACAACAAAGGTAAGACTCCTGAGTGAATAAGAAATCTTTGTTTATGAAACAGAGTTCAAAATAATAAAGTTATGAGGCTTCCATGTCTCAAATAAGTTGGGGCACTTTTATATCATGTTCAATTTGTAACAAATTTCTCTTACCCATCTTTTAAATTACCTTCTACTAACCTCATATGCAGGGTGAAAATTTTAATCAATATATGGTTAAATAAATTTTACAAAATAAACATGTAACCAAGCTCAAAATTGTAGTTTTGATGAGGAGTAAACATTCAGTAAACAACCACCAAAATAAAAGGTAGAATCAATGTGTTTTGCAAAAGTGGTAAACGAAAACACAAGGTAAAAATTTTTGGAGAGATTTAATCATGTTCTATTTTTCAAAACATCTTAGGATTACTAGTAATGTTTTTGAAATTTAGAGAGGAATAAAAAAGAGAATGAGGCATAGTGAAGTACAGTCAACTGAACAGTTGATACTTACTTCATTCTTTTCTACTACTGCAACTTAAAAAAATAAAAGAACATTCAGTAAACTCAATAGGAATTTCATGCAAATATGGAAGAGCATCTGGTCAGAGTATGTTACCATGCCATTTATTCCACTCTATGTTCATTACATAAATATGGCAGAATATTACTTACAGTTTTTTCCCAATCATTTGTTAAAGGAACACTGCAGAACAAGTAATTCATTATCCCATTTTATCATAAAATCAGGACATGCTGTATTAATTAGATAGTTTCTCAACTGGCAAGTAGTAGTATTTGTGTAAACAATGTTCTTTCCTCTGATACATTATTTAAGTAAAAGCATCACTGTACTGATGCCAACTACAGTAGCAGGGAGTGCAGGAAATGTTCTTCCTAAAACCTATGAATTTATCTTAAAAAATTAGTATTTCTCTTCCTTCTCAAAGGCTGGAGTGTTTCTCAGACAAAACCAATAATAAATCTATCCCTAACAGGAATCACAAGTAACAGTACTAATCTCTAGCACATTTAACTGAAAACCACAGAACTTTTTCACCTGGATACATCACATGCTTTTGGGACCTAAGACACTACCAAGACTCAATTTGTTTCTGACATATCCATTACATTGTGGAAAGCAGGCAATATTTGGTCTTAAGTGTAGGACTGAATCTGAAAGACAGCTGTTAATTCAGGAAGACTCGGTTAAACCTACCTGACACTAAGCTAAAAATTAAGTCTTGTATGCATCCACTACACTAGCATTATGAAGTAAATAAGCATACAAACACAAAGAAGAAACAATGATTCCTCTGCCATACATTAAAAAAAAAGAGTACAGAACTCCTAATTGGGCACTGCAATGATGTGATTCACTCAGAGAAGTTACAAAGACAAAATTGCTTTCATCAGTAACAATACATTACCTCCCAACTCCACACCTAAAATTAAGTGCTTAGGAAAGTCTTCCAAATGCTTTGTTCTGAAGAAGGCCATTATATGAGCACTAAATCAAGACAGCTAGCATGGAAAATGGAAAATGGAGATTTCGTTTTATAGTAAGCTATAAAATGTAGTTCAGTCAGACACAGGATCTGAAAAAGTAATAATAAAGTGATGCTGTAAATCACTAAAAAAACTTTTTTTTTAAAGCTAACTAACATGCTATGGAGTAGAAGCACTGACTATGGAGATTCTCCTCATGAAGTGTTCTTTAGAATTAAGTTTTATATAACTGACATACAGAGAAAGGGTTTGCTTGGAATTTGAATGCAGTGAATAGCCATGATATAATGAGATGCAAGTATGATCTACCTCTGTAATTAATTCTTCTTCTTCACCCACACTGTCACTTGTTATGATGTGAATCTTAATCTTAATGAGAAATTTCATACCACCTTGATTAAAGATACTGCAAATAACAACATTCTTTTTATTTTGTTTTTATTTCAACAAACAATCTCTTTATACTCTCAAAACCCTCAACCCTTCTGCTAATAAAGTTCCCATCTACAACAGAGATTTTTAGAGACTGATTTCTATGTCATGTTTTTAAGTAAGGATTATGCTATGATGTGCATCACAAAATGATCGTGCTCTGCAGAAACTGCTTTTACTTTTTTTTTCTAAAGGCAGTTTGTCTGAGGACTTTTTAAGATGTAAGTTCGTTGATAAAATTGTGTATGCATTCCTTTACAACACTTGTGAATTAACACAAAAAGTTATTAAACATTCACAAGACACTTTTGAAATATAATTTCAAAATCAACACATAAAATGTTCAAAGATTTCCAGAAACCTTGCAGGCAACTCACTACAAATACATGCAAGTAGTATTAAACTGGACCCAATGTCTTACAATGGGATCTACCAATATAGAGACAACAAAATACAATCAAATCTCAAACACAACGGATGCATACGGTTTAAAAATTAGAACTGGAATTTTTTGCAAGACTATGTTTTACTGAAAGGAAGTTTATTTCATCAATATGTATCTTCTCAAATTTAACAAGAACCACATTTCCTTAAAGATGTATCTTCATCTCATCATGCTCTGTCTCATAGCTACTAGACAAGAGCAAATCCACTGGAAACCAAGAAAAATGTAATACCTGACACTCCATTAAATGAAAATGCCTCAAGAATAATTGCTTTCTCAGCAATCCCAAACTACAGGGACATAACACACAACAGGAATAACTGCCTACCATTTTGGTAAACAAGTAATAAATTACATGGTTTATATATTAAATACTTTATATTTACAAGGAGAAGTTGCATTCTCCAGGAACTTCTCTTTTGTAGAAGACTATCATTCTAATTTCTAGAAAACAGAGACTTCTTTTCTGAATACAGTGGTTATTTCAGTGAGGAAATAATTACATCCTATTTGGGCATTCACACGATCCACTTGGTCTGTAAGGAGTATCTCACCGAGAGTCAAATATTGCATATACTGCTTTGGAAAACACAAAACACAAGTATCCCAGCAGTGTACTACTATATCAGATTTATTTTACCTCCATGATCTTAAACTAATTTTTTTTGGCACATACCAAACCATAGTACACTATATACAGCATTCAACACCTCAGAGTTTCACTAATGCCTATCTGCTAATCACATATGATAAGCCAATTCTCACTTTTGAAATGGCTGACAGAAAAACACTACTCATTCAACCAGGTTTGCTTTCACCCTCTTCCATTCCCAAACGCAGAGATCCCAGCTCTGCAAAAACTGTTCAAAAAAATTTTAGCCTGAAACTTTTATGAACCTAACTAGACAAAGATCCCCAGTCTTTAGTCCCATACTGCTGTGCCCCCTCACTAGATTCGATGCACAGCCTCACAAAAATTGACAAGCCTAACTACTGAAATTCGTATTCAGGAGAACTACACCATAAAATCATTGATACAGGGCCTAAATCAATTCCCATCCAAAGCAGTTCAAGAATCTTTTTTTATTAGTAAGTTGGATATGAATACCTCCAAAAATACTGCAATAACAATCCAACAAAAGATAGTGTATTGAAAAATAAAATTACACCTTGCAGTGTCTGTCAAGGCATACATTGCAAATAAATAGACAAACTTCCATTCCTCGTTACTCCTACTGACTTCTTCTACTTTTAAAAACTACAGTATGCATTTAAACAATTTTCCTTAATCAACTTTAAGTGACCATTTTTTGGAAGGTATTTAAGAAACTACACATGCAAAAAAAGCTGAAATAAAATCTAAGACAGTTAGACATCGCGCAGTCTCAAAAATTCCATATGACTGCTGCCTGTAACTCTTGGTATCTAAATATACTCAAAATTCTGGTTTTGAGGATATATTCTCTTTACATCACTGGCCTAAAAAATGCTTAAATAAATTGTTCATTTTACAGGCTGCAAAAAAAAAATTAGCAAATATTACTGTGAAGACATAACTTCACTTTTTCAATGTCTTTAAGAACAGCATTTAAGATAATTCACAATACAATTATGCATTTATGCTTACACTTGGAAATATGTGTGCATGGATAAATGGAACAAGCACGCATTTCACTCAAGTCACTACTGCAACACACAAAAATCTTAGCCTGATTTAACTTAAGATAACCCACACACTATGGGCTGGAAACAGAGAAAAACATGAACATGCAAACTAGCTGCTTTCATTCAGCTTTTTTCTGATCCAGTTTACTATGCAAGGTGCAAGCAAAAACATACAAAAGATTATTCCCACCCATTTAATAAATGCAGACAAATACTGGCCTTGATCGCAGCAATTTTATTGGAAAGCTCAGTTCACCAGAAGGTGTGCAAGACAGGATGAGAGAAAGGCAAATGTGGCTCAAAAGCAAAGGGAAAAGTGCATGAAACGGGGGCATAAGCAAAGGGATAAATATAACCCTAGAATTAAAATCTTTGGAATAAAGAATAATAATCTTCCAAGTAAATATGACTTCACTAGGACTGAATTTCCCCAATTGCACATGTACATATATAATTATATATATATATGTAAAAAAATTATTAGGCACACATTTCCCATGTTCTTTGCCCCCAAAAGCAGAGCTGACAATGGTGACAGCAGAGTGTGTAATTAGTTTTTATTGTTCCCCTGACAGGCACAGCTCTGCAAGGACCCCTTGCCTTTTCCATTGTAAATGTTATGGAAAAATACGCTAATGACAGGCATTTAATTATGGGCACAGCGACCATGATGGGAGCTGTGCCAAAAGTGATTGGCAGCTTTGGATACCAGATAATCACAGCAATGGTTATTTTTCTATCATACCTTGTAATCCAGATTACTGAAGATAAAAGTTTTTTCAAAACATCTTTTCTAAAGCCTTGGTTGTTTTCTAGAGATATTATTATTAATTGCCACAAACAGACAGAAACAGACAGAAAAAATCAACAATTTTTTTTGTTAGTAGCATGAAGTTTTTTGAAGGAGGTCTATCCACTGACTATGCCATCAACATAAAAGAAATCCCCACTAACTCCAGCACAGAGTTGACTTTTTTTTTTTAATTACACATAGTTACAAACAAAGAGATGCTATGCCCTCTTAACATATCTTTATTCAGTATTTACAATAAACTTTTCCACATTCAGCTGTAGTTGCTGAGGTGCTTTTTTGCCTGATTAATTAGCAATTGGGAGACACGCTTTTTGGCAGCTTTTGTATCCCTATTATTTCTTTTGGTTTGGCACAAAAACTCCCTTTTGGGAGCACCAGTATTTGTACTGTACCCCACTTAGTGATGGATCACTAATTTTTAATAAACCAAGTCCCAAGTGAACTGCAAAAAGATGTAAAATATATTGGAGCAATAACTGCAAACAAATAATAAATAAATAAATAAATAAATAAACAAATAAATAAATAAATACATACATACATACATACATAGGCCAGGAGTAAGAGCTGTTGCAGTACATAAAATATTAGGTCTTTTCCAGACTACACATGGAAAACCTATCCAAGAGTTCACACGTAGTCTTACGACATTGGTCTGAATCGGCTTTTAACTGTTTGATCCAAATCTCTGCCTTTATCTTTAAAAAGCTTTAAAATGCCACTAGCTAATGTGGATGTGCAATTTCCTTGAAGAATGCTATATCTGAAAGTTCCTTCACTGTTTCTCATCCCTCCCCCACGTCGAGATGAATGAAATTGCTCTGTGAAGCAGATTTCTATGAAGAGTGATCACACAATTCTGGACCAAACGGTTCTAAGTCTATGTAGCAGTCACAAATCCCTGGCTAAGTCGAACAAAGCAACATTATTCCAAAGTGGTAAGTTTGAGAATATAAAAGTGAAGCTGTCTGGCTCTAAAGTGGTAACTTACAAATAGCTGCAGAATCACTGTTGGCTGTCCATCCCCCATCCAGCTGGCTCTCATATCAGTGACTTCAAAAATGCAGTTTGCCATTATGGTGGCTTAAGGCACTTTGTGTGCCAGTGCAATGACCATGCTGTGTGTGCGTGTCAGAAGGTCAATACTTTCAAATTCCAGAGTTCTCTTTATTTCCTTCTTTCCTGGAAACAATAGGAAAGAGAGTAGGATTGATAGCTCCTACTTTGTTAACTTCTGCTCACCAAATGCCCTGCCTGTATGAATACATAATTATTTTTTGAAAAATCTGATTAGCCACCAAATAAAGGGGGAGGGGGGGAACCACAACCACCAAACAAAAACCCAATGCAGCTGTTTTTCCTGCTCATTAACAGCATTAATTGGTAAATTTTCTTGCAACAACTTTTAACAATTGCAGGAGACCCAACATCACTAAAGCTGCTGGAAGTCCTTATCTAATGCTGACGAATTAGCATTGAAGACTGACAACAGTGCTACAAAAATCACCACCAAAATTAGCAGTAAGTAAAATAAAATACTTGCTTTTTTTGTCTCCTTACAAAAAAAAAATCTGTATTTTATTTATACAGCACTACAAAACCCACAAAATATTAGATATTAAGAGATTTGGGGGATTTTTTTGTTTAGTTTTGATTAAAAGAGCTAGAATATATTTCTGCTCCAGTTTCAAAGGCACAGGGTGAGAAAAGATACTCAAATTTATTTACAAATTTGAAACAAATTCAAAGTAAAAATTAAAAAATCCTATGTACAGTAATAGCATTATAATAATATTTTTATATTTCTTAGCAAGTCCCTGTGTGATAAGATAATGTCATTTCAATGTCTGTAAAGAGAAGGAAATTCTCCTGAATTGTAACATGAATATGAACAATACTACTTTGAGGTCCCCAAAACCAAAAACGTAGTGCTTCATTGCTACCCACCAGGGAAGAGCTGCAGTGCTCAACTACTACTGATGAACAACTCACACCATGTGAACATGCCTGCTACTGCCAGCGTCCACCCCCAAGCAAGAAAAACTAAGTCATTTCAGGGAGGAAGTATTATATTATTTTAATTAATAAAGAAGGTCAATGCTCCATGGCAAACATTAATTATGGCACAAAATACACTCTGTCAAAATGTGCATCCTTTTAAATGTCACGAGTCCAAATTTTATCTTTCAGAATAAAACAAATATGTTTGGCAGTGAGGGTGACCAGCGTCAAAGTGAATGTATCTCATACTCTTCTTTTTGCCCCACCAGATGATTCATAAACAAATAATTTCTTCTCTACACTCTGCACTATTTCATCACTGTAATCAAAACCTAAAAATGGTGCCTATCAAATAAGATGGTTCTTCAAAAGTCTGATGAAAACAAACAAAAAACAAAGTTACTCAGTGATAAACGTGAAATAAGACTTTGTTACTGCAGACACTACTGTTGAACAGTATAATATGCTGATCTAATGATGGAAAAGAAAATAAACATGAAACATAACTTACTTACAGGTTTTGTGAGTCTAAGGTCCTTTTTTTCCACGCAATATGTCAGCATGGATAGGTAAATTCTTCCGCTAGATTACAATGCAAGTGACAATAAGAATTGTAATTTTCAAGTAAAAATTGCAGAACTTGAAGAATTTGCTTTAATTGGTATTAGCAATTCAAGCAGATCTTACTAATTAACAGGATTCTTGTGCATCTTCTCGTTAGGTGATTTTTCTTTTGACAGCATTTTTACTGGTCATGCATTTAAACAGAAAAGTGGCCATAAAGATCTTTGCATATCAGTTAACAGAAGATGGACACCAAACTATGTCTCTACATTTCACAGCAGTCAAAAATAAACTCATTTTTTTCATAAAACTAGAATCTAACAATGTATTTTCATCAACCTGTCAACAGCAGAATATGAAAGATGTTTCCCCAGATTAAATATATACATATATATATTGGGGTGTATTTTTCTTTTGCTGTATTTTTCTGGCATTTTATGGCAGAGAAATTCAATCTCAATCCTTGCAGAACAGCGGAGGCTTTCTTACACATGTATTTTCATGTCCTTGATTTTAACAGGAATTATTTTCTAAAATGTATACGGATGGGAATTTGTGCTTTTATAATGTAACAATCTAGGCTCAGTTTCCTAAAAAGAGGATTTCAGATATCTATACATGTTTGCACACAGTAAAACAACACCCACCATTTTAAATGAGCTCAACCATAATCTAGCTTGGAGAGACTACAATGAATAGGGAGAGTGAAAAAATGCAAGGAAGACTCCTAATGTGTGAATAATTCTATTCTTCCATTCAGCTGTGCTGAAGTACCTTACAATATGGCTTACTCATAATAACTGTAACACCAGCAGAATGCAATTTCAATAACGTGTCTGTTTATTTCAAACCAAACGTTTTCATTTCATTATGTTGGTGTGCTGCTGACTGACTAAATTTTAAGCACAAGTGCAACAAAAACTTGAACAAAACAGGGCCCTTTATTTTCAAAAGTGAATTAGACCATTCAGAAACACTGGAATATCAGATTAATCATGAGACTAAAGACTTTTTTAAAAACAATGCTCAAAAGTGGGTAGCAGAGCAAAGAGCATTTATTGGAAGAAAACTGTAGACCTAAAATACTCCTAATTGCATTAAAAAAAATAAAAAATTGAAGAACAGTAAGCCAAAGCAACGGAGGCATATCTCAAAGGCATGGACAAACTACTGTCTACTCATGGTTTCTCCACGAAAGGTTGTGTCTTTGTTAGCATCTTCTCTGAGCTGCTCCCAACAACCAGCCTTCTTTATGTGTTTTCTTGGTAGTCTAGGATTTCAACAATGCTGCAGTCCTCTGCCCAGCAACAGACTGGTTTTGGAAGAAGAAGTCACAAGGCACTCAAGCCCAGAGAGTTCTCAAAGCACACTCCTGTAATCTTCTCTGTTTCATTTTACGTCGGTGTGCCTGAGTGCTATCTTATCTACCTGTCCACCTACTGACCCAGGAACTGCCAGCGTGTGAAGAAACAGCAAACTGGGAAGATGGCCAAGGACTAAAACACAGATTCTACAAATAATTCATTTATTACTGCTTTGAACTTTAACACAAGATACCTTAGCTGGAAGGCTAGACCTGGAAATTTGATGGAAATTCCATTTGCTTTCAAAATGCGTAAGAGTTCAATTTTAAAAACTCATTTTCAGATTTTTTTCCCCCTCACACAATACTCATGATATACTGTACACCATATCACCACTTAATGACACATTTTAATGCATACATACACACATGTGTACATACATGTATATATATGTAAGTATATATCCATACAAACACTGAAATGCATACATGTTTCTATCACATATGCGACATACCTTACATATGCCTCTCCCTACGAATGCAATGACCATGACTCCTGAAGGACTAATTGCATTCATTCATTTTCTCAGCCCAGCATGAAGCTGGTAGATTGCTGGGATCACAGCAACAGCGGAGAGAAAGGAAGGCTCATCTTTATCTGCCCCCTCTCAAAAAGCATGTAGGGCTAGAAGAAAGAACACAATGAAGTGTCCTGACTATGTGTTCTTAGAAAAGACTTAATAAGAAGCATTTCATGAAGACCAGGTACCACTTAACAAGGTACCTTTCATACTAAGGTGGAAACTAGTGAAACTATTGTTCTTTGTGCAGTTTTTCCATAGAAGGTTTCAAACTGTTTCAAACACCCACTTTTAAAATAAACACCAACATTCTTTTAGAGACACATGGTGCTAATGAAATTATTAAAAGCAGAGAAAGTAGGTGTAAAGAATTGAAGGCTCTACTACTGATCTTTTAATTACAAGGAACCAGTCAGAGATTTCTTCAGGTCTCAAAGCGAGCTGCTGGATAAAATGTTCCCAAAATGCAAGCTATGCTGTTTCAAAATAGGTTTATATATTCATATAATATATATACAAGTATGTGTATGTATACCCGAAGTACTTAGACTCCTATGCTTCCCTTGACATATGAAACTTATACATAATACCAACATCAAAGTAAATGCCTTGACTTTACCCTTCCTTATCCCCAGTTTCTGAGCTGTTCTTAACATGCATAACTGCTTTCTTCCTATTCCAGCCATTTCTGCATGGTTTCCCTCAACTCTATACACAGGCAGAACTACAGCTACATGGAAAACAAACGAGACAAACCAAACACAAAACCAGCCACATGACCTCAGCACATACAACCAACATGCTATGGTGAAATCCACAAACACATCATAATGGATGGCAGAACACTCAGACATCCATCCAGCCCGTGAATGCACTCCCAGAAGTGTCAGGTGTGCATGAGCTACCACATCCAGAGCTTCTCAAAACTAAATCTCTGAATTTGGCTGGCCCAGGGAGGCACTTAAGCACACATCTATCCACCCACACAACTGCAGCAGAACTTAGGCATGTAAGCATTGAGTTCAAAGACGTTAGATGCTTTTCTGAAACAGTGCCTAAATACTCAGCTACAAAACCCACACAGGCTGAGAAAGCCAGGTTGTGAAATTCTGGTCTACGCACAGAACGTTCAGAAGTATCCACGCATTTTTCTGTTTGCTGCTCCCAAATATCTATCTAAAAAAAAGCCTCTAGCAATACTGACCAAATTGTGGTATCCAGTTTAATTATGGAAATCACCAGCTGAAACTGAAATTACTTTTCAGTACCTAAATTCTCTAATTACCATCGGATTTCTTGATTTTGTTATCCACATAAATACACAAAGAGAAAATATACCAGCACCCCATGTACTTATAATCATTCTTTTATGGATTTTATATACCCTTTTCTTGTATAAAATGCAGCCAAACCCAGTAATATTCCTAATAAAAAATATTTGCTTTTGTGAGACTAGAAGCTATGGCCTCAGTGTATGACCAGAAACTAGACTTGCAATTCAAGTATTTTTAACCACCCTGAAACTAACTAACAATTTATGAAGCTACATAACCTGACACTGAAACAACTTAGAGGGAAATACCTAAATATAAACCACAATCTTTAGACATACTCCTGGCAAGCAAAAAAATGTAGCAATAATTACAAGTAGTTCAGCTTGAACTGTGACAAGATTAAAAACAGTAGCAGGCACTAAGCAGGTAGACCGCTTCAAAATTTGGCCCTGGTACACAACATTCACTCTAAATTTTAATTAAAAGGACACTACTAATCAGGATTAAATTAATATGCTCGATTCCAAAACTGAGCATTCTACTCAGAATAATATTTCCCTGATGATAATAGTTTGCTGTCCCATATAAGGACATATACGCAAACAGTGCTGAAAGACTAATGCACTTTAAGGTGACAGAATTTTTGTACACTTAATTTGAAACCTACATAAATAAACAAATAAAAGAAATCACATTTCTGAGCTTACTTGAGGATTCATTTCCAATTAAAAAAAAAGGATTAAAAAAAGTTATTTTATTTCTATTTCAAAATTTTAATATGTAAGTATATTCTCACCTGGAATTCGACTACAGCATTTATGGTAGATGTATGCTGATAATTAAATACAGAAGAAAAGTAAGGCATGGCAATATTTTAAACATTTCCAAGAACTGACTTTGATTCTGTAAGAATACACAACTTGGTTACTCATACATGCTGACAATGATGACCATACAACATTTTCTAATTGTTCTAGCAGAACTTTGGCAACTAACCAAGCAATGTAATATGAATTTTGCTAATAGACTCCCATGACTTTTTATTTACCAAACATTGTTCACACCAGGAGCACTTATCAACTGGGCCACTCAACAATTTGCTAATGTGTTCTTCAATAAGAATGAAACCTTTACGTATGAAAGTAAGTTGCTGGAGTCTAATACTAAAAAAAAATTAAACCATCAAATCTGAAGGAAGGACAATCATTATTAAATTGCTCAAAGTTTAAATGACACCTTAATTTAGAGTGCCTTTATAATTATTAGGATGATCAATATTTCATTTTTAAAAGGGAATTAATTAGTTCTACGGCAGCCTGTTCATTTTGAATAAATACAATAAAGAAGTAAGCTAAATCACAATGGTAGTATTTGTGTTTAAAGAATGGCAGCATATTTTGTCCTCTAATTTCAAATAGTTAGCACCAAGTAAGCATCTCTACTTACTTCTACATGAGTTCATCTCCTGAGTCTGCCTCTAGATGAAGATAAATCACTACAAAGTTATTCCTGCAACACTATTAACTGCTCTAAAAATTTTGATATCCAAAGACAATTATGCCTTCAGCTTAGGTTCTGACAAAATGAATTCCCAAGAGAGTGGCTTATTTTCTTTGGGACTCTTCCAGTTTTCATTCAGGTGTTTGCCTGTTTTTCTACAATGCTCATGTTACTTAGAAAGCACACACAAGCTAGCATGCTATATAAAACAAAGGAGAGTTGCATCTGCACCCTGCTCTTTCTCATATTTTTAACTCACGAATAAACATGACATGTCCAAATAGATACATCCGTTGTGAGAGAGCAGTATTTTACGACAAGAAAAGTTTGGTTTTAAAACAGAAGGTTTAGAAACACCTTAAAGTCAATTCTTCCTCTACTGTTTGGAAGAATAACTAAACTAAGTTTTCTTTGCAGTCTGCTGATGTTTGATATTGGATTAATAGGCGATTCCGTTAACAGCAGTAACATATGATTAAATTTACTGGAATCCTTGTAAATATAATTCAGTGTATAATACCTACCGACTAGATAAGTATTGCTTGTACCTTCAACTGTCTTTACCTACGTACAGTCACTGTGTAAGATCATCACACATAAGACAGCAGAAGTGAAAAATTTTGAATCTAAGGCTGGTTTTGAAGCATTTTAGCTGTTATGCCAGCAATGTGCGCATTTAGTCAAACCCATTTCCTTCAACGATCCTCCTTTCGCCCAGTGGGATTTGAGAATATTACTTCATTTTTTTTTTTCTACCAGTTACATTTCATTTTGCTTAACAACAGGAAAAAAAAATCTCTGTCTTTTAGAGACAAGCAATTTTTTGGGACATATGTTCTTTGATGGGTGATGTGAGGTGCAACTTTTCATCTTATTTACTCTGACCAGTTTGTTTGAAGTAACACATGCAGAAAGAGGAAAATGTAGAGTGAGGCATTTCAAACCACAGATGTTCATCATAACCGAACATGATTGTTCTTTGTCTCAAGTTTTTTGTGCCAACTATTTGTCGCTGAGGCGTTGTGATCAGGAGCAGAGTATTAAAGTGCTGGACAGACTAGCTAACCCTGGGCACTTGAAAATTCTGCCCATTAACTTCTGCATCACCTATTTAAAACTTGCTCTGGAATACCAAGCAGTGGAGTTTTCTGTAGGCAACACATATCTATTACAAAACATGACCTGTGACAAAAATCAATGTGCTAATCTCAAGCCAAACAGCAGTATCAGAAACATAAGAAAAATGATAACCTAAGATAAAACGCTCCAAAATTTACTTAGACCAGCCTGACAGGTTTACCAAAAAAGAAAAAAAAAAAAAAAAAAAAAGAAGCAAGCCTGCCCACGGGCACTTTGACAAGGCAAAAATATTTAATACCCAGCTGACTTTTTACCTAAACACATAGATACCATTTGGAGCAGAACTGAAATTTTCTGATGCTAAACATGAGGGAAACCTCCTGAAAAAAAATTTAAATGAAACCTCCCTTTCTAGTGCTGACCCGCACTCAGAGCCTGGTGCCAGGAACCCTCCGGCGCGAGGGGAGCGGGGCCACTGCGCCAGCACCGCTCGGCCCCGACGGCGGGGACCGGGGATGTGCCGTCCTGTGCCCCCGGCCCGGAACGGCGTACCTACCTGGCATCCTCACCTCCAGCCCGCCCGGGAGAGCCCCCGGCGGGCGGGCAGCGCGGGGCACGGCCGGGCACAGCCGCCCCTTACAACCCCCTCGCCCGGGGTGCCGCGGAGGTCCCGCCGAGCACCAAGAGCCCTGCCCGGGGCCGGCTCCCCGCTACC
>VZTJ01003820.1:283801-328984 GCA_013397795.1 Orthonyx spaldingii
AAAAAAAAAAAAAATTGTTTTATGAGAGGGCGTGGAGAAAAGCAAAATCTCGGAGAAGTGCAAAATCAAGCCTGCAAACTCCTCTGATGATACTGGTCTTGGCTGGCCTCTCCTGCTCGGGGAACGAATGGAACGATACGGCGAGGTGCGGAAATCTCCAGCTTCAGCCTCCCGGAGCCTCTCTGAGAAAAAGCAGGGTCCAGTCCCGTGAACATCAACTTCTGCGGAAGGACAAAACAGTTTGAAAGAGCAGGGAGGAGGTGAGAGAAAAAGAATCCACCCCTCAGATGACTACATAAGGAGATCGAAAAAAAACACCAACCACCCCAGATCTTCTCGGTCTTGCCCAACAGCTGCTCCCCTTTTCCCTCTGAAGCAGCAGCAAGAGCAGCAAGGAAAAATATACCACGCCAGCAGGCAAATAAATAAACTTGAATGCAGCGGCAGGCAGGGAGGGATCGTAAAGAGCGACGAGGATTGGAGGGGCAAAAGTCAGCTTGGAAAAAAAAAAAAAATTGCTTTATGGGAGGAAAAAAAAATCTTTAAACAGTCACGCCCCCTTTTGCAATGACCGGTCCCTTCACTGCATGTAAATCCGACATCAGCAACCTGGAAAAAAGCTAGGAGCCTGGCGTGCTGAGCTGTCTCTGTGCATGCGTGTGTGCGCCAGGCAGCCGCAGAGCTGTGTGCACGGGAGGTGCGCACACACACACACACACACACACACACATATATATATAACACACACATATACACACGTACATACATACATACATGCACACACCAGGCTCCGATCTGCCGCCGCTGTGCGGGAGGGACGAAGAGGAGGAGGAGGAGGAGGTGCAGGCAGCTACCGCGAAGCACGGGCGCTGCTGCTTGATCATGTGGGATTGTTGCTTGCAGTTTACTTGGGAAAGGGGGGGATTTGCCGGCGCAGCCAGTCAGGACACAGCCTGCTGTTTGCTTACAGATTGCTTTTTTTTTTTTTTTTTTTAAACACCTCGACCTGATTGGCTTGCAACACGAGAAGGGAGGTGTCCTCCCGGGCTTCTCCTTCACGCCAAAAAAACACCCAACCCCACCTTCTGGAAACCTGACTAATTGAATTACTAAGAACTCGGAGTGGTTCCTGTGCAGCCTCACTGCCAAAGGTAACCATTTCACCGCCGGATGCTGCGACAGGACCCGCGCGCGGGTGGAGTCTCCGCCTCCCACCAAAAAACACTGTGCCGAGACACCCCACCGAAACAGCCAACTCCTTCCCCGCCTTCCCCTCGCGGCGGGGCTCGGCTCGCACGCCCCGCACACGCCGCATTGCTGCGGGACCCGGCGGGGCGCGGGCGGACCTTCCACACCCCAGCACCGCGGCAGGCCAGGCGCCAAACGCCCGCGGGGGCGGCGCGGCGCGGACAGGTGAGCGGCTCCCGCGGGCGGAGCAGGGCCGGGGCCTCCTCCCGCCGGCGTTGCCGGGGTGACGGCGGCCAGCGTGCCCTGCCTTGCCCGTCCCGTCCCCGGCCGGGACCCGCGGGGCCTGGTCCCGCCCTGTCCCGCCCGCCGCGGCCCTCAGCTCCCCTCAGCTCGTTGGAAGCGCCCCGACTCCCCCCAGCGGCGGCGGGCGGCGACGCAGCGCGGGCCGAGCGGCGGCCGCGTCCGGAGCGGGGCTCGGTTCTGCCACCGCCGCCGGGGTTTTTGTGCTGCTCCTTTCCCCGCTGTTTTCCTCCGCCTTGGAGGAGGGCGCCGCGGGTTAAATCTTAACCGATGGCATCACCCAAACTGCCCGCGAGTTCTGCTCTTCGCCCTCCGCTCGGAAGTTACTGAAGCGACAAAGCGCGGGGCTCGAGTTAAAAAGAAACAGTCAAACCCCTTGGGTTTGGTTTTTTTAAATTTTTGGGGGTAGGTTTTTAGTTTGTTTGGGGGCTGTTTGTTTGTTTGTCTTGTTTTTAGCCAAGTGTTTTACGGTTTTCAAAGGGTTATTATTAAAAGCTTAAAAACTTGTCTCCCCTTGGTCTTCCTTCAGCCTTGTTTACAGTATGTTGACATCTGTAGATTAATGTTAGTAGGGTACAAAGTACATCAGCCAAGGAAATGACCCAGGTGTAACAGGCACCATAAACCCGAACTCTCTACATTGCTTTTCATTAAAAGAAGCCCAGAAATTCCGGTTTTATGCCATCTTTGAACTAAGTTCTTTTAGTAGGCGTGGGCACATCCAATATTTCTTTAGTCTTTTTTTCTCCAGCACAGACAGACATGTGGAAATCACTGCCATTGTAGGAAACAGAATAAATAACACTTTTCTTCCTCCAAAGAATCTCCTCAGCTACGTTTGTAAGAAAAGCCCATTTTTTTTTCCTCTTTGTTCTCCTTGTGAGAAGTATCACAGGGAAGGAACAAGGGGTCAGTTTGTACAACTTAAAATACATTTTAATAGCAGACTCAGAGCTTAATGTAGTATATAAAACATCCTTCCAGGACTGCAATGACTGGGGTTTTTTTTTAACACAAGCTGTGAAAAGAAGGCAAACTATTAATAATCGGGGAAAAAATCCAGAAAAGACTAACAATAGTAGGGGTATATCCTTTTTTCCTGCTTTACTTAGCAAGCACACTGTAGGTGGCTGTATCTTAGTGGTTTATAAACAATACAGAGATATAAATCCTTTGGACTGAAGACATAAATTAATTCCATGAGTAAAGCAAAATAGCAGTTTAATAAAGAGAATGTGAGAATTTTTTTTACATCAGAGCCAATTCACAGAACCGATCAAATATGCAGTACCCAGGAACATGCCAGCTTCTAGCCCATTCTCCATTTTCATTATTACATGATTACACAATTATTGATAGCATAGTTGTAAAATGCTTCTGTATACCCATGGCCTCCGGCGTTAGCATTCATTAGGCAGAAAGGTAAAGACTGTTAACAAGTGATTCAGCACCGGGGAAACTATTCTGAATACAGGGTTTAGAAAAATTAGTGTGTGTGCACATTGGGTGTCTGGAACTGTCTGTAGCTGCCCCTGGATCTTCAGCTCCAAAGTATAAATGAACCTTTACCATCCACTGCAGAGCCTGTGCTTCCTCGGTGGCTGCATAGAATTCCTGTGGGTTGATGTGCTGTGCTGAAGGCACTACCTTAATTGATCACATAGCTCAAAATAATTAAACTAAGCACAGCCTAAGACTTTGTGTGAAGGAAAAGTGATACATCTGTAGATTTCCTTTCTTTGCTGATTGCCATTAACAATGCACGTTGTTTATATCACTGTCCAGCAATTCTTGGTATCTTGAACAGATAAAAAATTACTTACGGTGTTACAATGTAGGTAGAATTGTTAAAATATATTTTAAGTACTTGGCTTTGCCATGCAGAGATACTTTGTCACTCATAAAACAGAAAATAGCAAAAATATCTCTGCATTATTCCTATGACTTGTATGTAAGACTTTTATCTTCTATAAATTTGAGCAGTGCTTCAAAAGTGAAACTAACTGGTAGGACCCAATCCACCCTTTCCTGACGTTAGCTCCAGTGACTTGAAAGACATTCAACTGGCAAATACCATGGGCTTTTTCCTTTTGTTAAAACCCAGAGAATTAAGGAAAGCCCATTCGGGAAAAATGGATGCATACTGCAAATTAGTGAAGTATATAGCTGCATCTTAAAACTTTTTTTCCCCCTAAATTTTCTGGAAATGTGCATTTTAAAAACATATGTTAACATATCAGTAGAATTTTATTAAACATAACCAGGTAAAAAAATATATATATATTTCTTATGATTGGTCTGTGTTTAAATCCTCTGCAATATTTTGTTTAAAGGCTGAAGAAAATTTCAGCTTATTTGTTTATCAGTGGTATCCCTAGACCTGTATTTTTCAGGACCTGAAAGCATCATGCTTTTCTTACATTTTTAATCACTCTCTGATTGCATAAACATGTGGACAAAAAATGATTTAGAAGCAATCTCAGCTTCAAGTTTTGCAGATTGATCACAGAACAGAATGGTTAATCATCACAAATTCTCTCATCTTTTACAGTAATCCCTGATACTGTAAGCTGTCAAAGAGAAATTCAGAGCATAATCTTAGACTCATTTGCATATGAGAGGAGTAGGTACCAAAGGCATAAATAATACTGTTAGAGAGAATTACTGAATTCTTTATAGAAAAGCATGTTTCTAATTTGATTGCAAATATTCTCAGCTAGGATAAGAGCTTTCTTTCTAGAAGATTTCTGTAACTTAAAGATATTTTTTCCTCTCAGACACATTTACCTGTGAGAGACTATGTGTACATACCCCCTATTTTTTTTATCCTTCTTTTGTTTCCCTCCTAGGAGGAAGAAATAATCTTATGAAAAAGAACATAAGGAAATGGCTTCAGATGCACCTGAACCAGTATTTAGTTGTGCGTGTGAGTATTTTCGATTTGCTAGAACAGATGAATTAAATGAAGATTCTTGATATTCTTTCTATTAAACTGTCTGGCAACTCCCTTGCTTCCCTAACCCTCATTTTCCAGTCTACCAACCAGAGACAGATTATATCTTTACTCTACTGTGATGTACTGAGGTTCAATAACTTCATGGTTTTGGATGTTCAAAGAAGGAAGTTTGAGACCCTTGTATGAAAAAAAAAAGAAAATGCAATAACACAAAATACAGTAATTTAATTTTAGACAACTTTTAGAGGGATATCTCTCCGAGATATTTTCAGGCGTGTTATTTTGTCCAGGAATCGTACCTGTTCCTTTTTGCATACGGTTCTTAAAAATGTGCTGTCATTTTTAATGAAAATTATCTAGTTATCAACTTTGTTTCCATTTCAGTTTGTCAGCTCAAAATCCTGTATGTCTGGCTGAGCAGTCAAAAGATCTATAGTTCACAAATTGGGCAAGATCTCTTCAGCACGTAACTATTTGAATGTTGGTCTGGAAACTTCCAAAGTTTAATACATTGAGGAAAACTTTGAGAAGGAAACAAAATATTTCCTAGTTTCATATAGTTATTTCATTTTTTTTTTTCACCCCAAAGCTTGCAAGGGAAAGGATTACAAGGTTCAAGATTTTCATAAACTTAAATGGAAGCAGGTTATTTATCTACCCCTAGACACAGAAGTGTTGAAGTGAAATGTAATGTCCCCTCCATATATGTGGGTAATAACTAAGATATAGTGCTGCCATTCAAGTTTGCCTTTGTTTGTCTTCATAAATACTTTTGCTCATGTTTGCTAAGTATCTAATTATGAGGAATTTTTTGTTGACACACTTTAAAGAGCTCAAAATTTATGCCTTTGTGAAGTTAAAGTATTTTTAATGCTGTCAGTTTGAAAGGCCAAATAAAAGCATTTGTTTCTACTCACTCAAGATCCTGTGTAGAGTTTCTGGCTTTACAAAATGTAAAGCTCATTGCACTGATTTGTCATTAATATTGATTCAATAAGAATAACCGAAATAGCGCATCAATAAAGTCGAAGCAAGAGAATCCATGGCCCTAGGATAAATATAGAGCTTTCCCTTTCCCATCCACTTCAATCCTAAAGACATTAATTTAAAGATCTTTTTTAAAGACTTTTGAAAGCAATTGCTCAATCTTAATTTATTACAGAGCCAGGATCTTGCAAACCCTCCAATTTTGGTATTATTGCTGTAGAAATAAGTATTTAAAGCTTGCAGGTGCAAGAAAGTTTAAGCACTGTACTGTAAAAATAAAGTATAATGCAAAAAAAGAAACCCAGTAAGAGACAATGGACAGTATTAATGTAGTTATGGCAAAGATTGCTGTTTACTCCAGAAAAAAAGCTCTGTATTGAGCAGATGGGCTATACAGGTTATACAGATTATGTTACATGAACAGGCTCCCATTTCAGCATCTGTGCATCTCCTATGATGGCATGGCAGGACTGAAACCAGCTAAGGTAAATATTAATCCCGTTTGACCTTGTGATACTCTTAAATGATATTTTGTTTTGCTTGCTGTTCAAATGCATATGCTGAGACTGCATATTTCCAGGCTGCTCATGATGAAAGTTAGCTTTTCAGGATTCTTTCTCTGCACTGAGTAAGTGCAGATGGTGGTCTAGAGCATCAGTGTTTGTTTAATAACTCTGTTTGCAAGCAGTCTTTTCAAAACAGACAGAAGGAGATTAAAAAACCAACAGACAAACAACACAAAACCCCCAGAAGACTGAAAGAGATACACATGCATGTAAAGCAAAACACCACATTCAAAATAATATGACAAGAAATTGGCATTTGCAGTTATATGTGGTTCTTGGTTTTGTAGTGATACATTGACCGGTGGAGAAATCATTGATCTTGCTTATGGGCATGCTGTCTTTTGTTTGTTGCTTGTTTAAGCCTTGTTGCATGGGATAGACAGCCGGATGGGTATTTTTTTGTCTGTGTCCAGATAAGTGAAGTAAAACAAGTTAGAAAATCAAGGCAAAGGTGGACTACTGTTATCACATGGAAACATGATGGAAATCCTGTACTTGATTGCCTTCAAGCCCTATGTAGTAAACATGGTTATTAATTTTTAGTATTAATAGCATACTTTACAAGAAAAAAAACCTCACAAGATACCCTTTAATAATTTTCAGAATTTAATCAACTTTCAGGATAATTTTCAATTTAAGTTTGTGCAACTGCAGCCATTATTCTTGCTGATCATTTTACGTATGAATCATAAGCTGTAAAATCATAAACAGTTCCTATTGTTGCAAAACCCTGTCCTTGCTTGTGCATATCTTTCAGTACATAGCAAAGCCTTAGACTTTGACACTGTTCCCTCATCACACAGCACCACCCATCAACTAACATTACTCACATTAGTGAAAATGAATCAACACTAAAACACCCCAAACAACAGAGCTGCAGAGTAGGTTACTGCAGGTCATGCCACAATTCTGCATTGAGTTAGCACTGGAGGCACTTGCCCAGATGTGTTGCACAAGCAGGAGTTTTATAGTCAAAAACAGCTCCAAGGAGTTTGCCTGCAGAGGTAACTGAATGGCATGAGGATTTCTCCATTCAGGAAACTTCAGAGCTCCTTCACTGAGGCAGGCTCAGCGCACCTCACACGCTGGAGAGCTCTTTCCAGAGAAGATGCTTTCCTGACCAAGGGACGAGACCTGACAGGGTGTTGTTGGGTGCTGTGGGTGACACATGGCCTGTGCATCTGGTGGTCTCCAGGACATCTGCCAGCACGGCACAAAGGTTATCCCCATGGGTATTTGGTGCAGCTTCTTGCCCCACTCTGTTTGCTTTGCACAGCAACAGTTCCACTGGTGCTGCAGCCATGGAACAAGGTCTTTTGTGCTGGGGAGAAAATCTAATCTGGTTAAAAGAACAAACAGAAACAAGACTGATATATATTATTGCAGTTAATTAGCAAGCAAATTCTGGAGAAGTCTGGGTGCTACTATGCACTTTGGAAGGTTTTAGCTGGAAGAAAGACATCTCAGAGATTTCAGTGATAAAATGCTGAAGAGTTATTTACTGTGGGTGGGGTGAAAGACCCTGTCAGTGTTTTTAGCTATACTGTTTGAACTTCAATAATGTTTTTAATTAAAAAGTCTATTCTTAGAGTCATGTGACTAAGAGAAAACACACCTTTTCCTTTAGAAACTACATTTCTGAACATTTTGCAGAGCAGAGTTGCAGAGTAAAACCTAAATGTTTTCTAAATAGCAGATACCACTTTCATGCCTGGGTACCTGTTATTTGTAGTCCTGTATTTATGTGAATTCCAAAATGAAATAGAAGGAGAAGGGTTATCAAAGACATTTAAGAGCACAGCAAACCACAACTTTCAAGACGGGGTCATGAGAGAAGGGACATTTTATTAACCCGCTTTATTCCTAAATCAGAGAGGTCCACTTCTGTTGTAGATTTTGTATGCAGCCTTTTCTACTGCATGGTATACCAGTCTGGCTGACTCTTGAATTCCAGGAGACTAGACTCAGCCAAACAAGAACAGAGCAGAATTAGCTGCCTCGTGTGATCTATGCCAACAAAACAGACATCATCCTGACAAATACCAGTCTGATAATCTTCATGGAAAGCCAGATGCAGAAAAGCAATAAGGTTAAAATTTTTTAGGACTGTTTAGCAAGACTTTGGTTGCAGTCTCATTGTCAGTGAAGGTGCTGTGGAAATAGTGGAGAATGAATTTATGAAAACATTACAAAAATTTGAATCACATTGTCTGCTTTGTGCAGTTCTAAGTGAATATTATTCTCCTTACCATCAGCTGTGCCATAGCCTTCTACAGCATTTTACTGTTAGAAGAGAAAATATGAGAATTTTATTTTCTCAGACCATAATACCAAAAACTTAGATGAGAGAAAGTAGTCTTTTGGCACTCATGATCCCTCTTCCTTCATTATGATTTTTTTACAAGTTCCATCTCAGATGAGCTTTTGCACAGGCTTCTCTGCTTAATGAAAATTATTCATTAAAATATTACTCTTTTAAATTGAAGTTACAGAAGACTTGTACAGTTAAGAAATTAATTTCACACCTTTTTGGCAATCATTTGCTTTTACTGTCCTTCATTTTGGACCTTGGCCATAGGCACTCCAAAGACATGCATCTTACCTTTGACATTATAAAGGTGTTCTCAAAACCAATTTTTTTCAGCCTCCCCTTTCAAAGTGAAAAAAAAGGAGATAGTGGAATCCAGCTAACAGGTAACTGAAAAACAGTTCTGAAGTGTAAAACTGTCTTACAATTGTTGAAAGAAAATGCCAAAATCAAGAACTGAAGGACTAAATCCTAAAAGGGCAGAAGTAATATCTTGAAAAGAATTAATAAGCAGACTTCTTAATTAGGACAGATTATTAATATCTTATAAAATCCACTGTGTATTCTTAGATCATTTAGCATTTTGACATAAACAAAAGAAAACAATCAGTAATTGTCTTATACTTTTGAAAACAAAAGAAAACAATCAGTAATTGTCTTATACTTTTGAAATCCTTTTGTCAACAGGCATATGGCAGAAACAGAGTGGAAAATCATGCTATCTAAATGCTGTACATGAAATCAAGAGATCCGCTATCACTTATAACAGAAAAAAGGTTTTCATTTTGAGTGGCAATTGATGTTTTCTGCTGTGCAAATGTTGCTGCATCTTTCCTGAGCCAAGAAATAGGAGTAATGATTAATTTTGTGTAACTACTAAACTTTACTTCAGAGGGAAAAAAAAAGGAAGAAGGGAAAAACCCTGGGGCAAATTAAACCAGAATGTGGCACTCTGAGGTCTCAGGCCAATAGTCAGAGTGGAGTTTTTTATTACTAAGTTACCTAGGATTTGATCAGTTTGATCCTCCTTTGACATGTAATAGAATACCAGAACTTTATCAGAAGGAATTTGCCACTTAATTTTATTGCCACATATTCTCATTTAACAAATCCTTGAGGTTAAATTCGGAGTTTGTCTACATGACCTAATTAGCTGCAGAGTCAATGTTTTTTATTCAATCAGGGTGTACCACTAAGGCTGCAACTGCTGTATCATTGTGCTCAGCAAAACATCCTAGAAGGTGCTGAGTGAGACTGTTCCACACAGAGCATATTCATTTCTCTTTATCTTTGGTGCAGTAAAAGATATTTAGAGTTTTACAGGAATTAATCCAACAGGATTAGACCTAGAGTGGCTAAATCTTCCACATGTTAAACTGAAAGAAAATTAGTGTGTTGTTATAAAACATGTGTGTGCTCAGAACCCATGCAAATTGTCATAATGAGTGATTTACAAGTCACTTATGAGAAAAGCAAAACACTTAACACAGTCTTGCCAATATCATGCAGATCTGACACAGCACAGTTTCTTTTGCATGACTTGTACCTGCAAGATCATTCTCCACTGTATAAGCATTAAGACTTAAGGGATTCTTATATCTGTATTGTAAATTTGCATGTGTGATAGATAATAAATCAAGATTAATAAAATACATGATAAATTTTCACTAGTAATGGAAAAACTTATGTGAAAAATCAAAGAATATTGAATTGAGTTGAAGTTTTACCTGTAAACTTGTCCTTGCCAACAAAAATACTGTGCACTGTAGCTCAAGAAAGTGTAGTACATGGTATTTAGTGTAACTGGCAAAGCAGCAAAGGATGTCATTATAGCACAATAAATAACCCTATAGTATAAAGCTTGATATGACTGTACTGTTAGGCTAAATATGGACCTCTAAAGCTTTTTTGCAACAAAGTCCATAGATCTAAATCTATATCTATATCTCTATCTATCTATCTATCTATCTATCTATCTATCTATCTATCTATCTATCTATCTATCTATCTATCTATCTATATCTGTAAGAGAGCACTTTTTTTTTTTTTTTGTCCTGAAAAGCCTAAAAGTTTATAACCATGGTTTAAAATAAGTAACTCTCAATTTTTCTTTTGTGGTCATCAATTCCACTTCTCTAAAGAACCTCATAAACACAATGGGCCCAATGCCAAAATAAAAATTAAATGCTCATGTGGTACCCAAGGGAAGACATACTTTAGCTATGAAGTAGTCTCACAAGAAGCCTTGTAAACCTTACATGAAAGTGAATGATCTAGAGTTTGTGTCATTAATGTTTGTTGCTTTGACAGCACTGTTTATCAAAATAACTACAATTTTCAAAGAAAGACTACTTAATTTTGACTATATTACTTTTCAGTTGGAAAGGACCTATAAATAATAAGTTCACTAAGTTTTTGGGGTAGTTTGCAGTCAATCTAGTCAATCCACAGCGGTTAGTTAATCCCTTCAAACTGTCATCTATTTGTCAGTTCATTATTTTCTCTAAGCGTAGATGGAATATATTAAAGCTATGTGGAAGCGTTTAAAAAGAAAAAAGGTTGGAAAAGAACAGTACCCTGCATGCCAGCCCTTTAGAGAACTGAAAAAAAACTGATGCCTTGTTGTACTGTTTTCCCAAAATGCTTCTACTGTCCTTTCCCCTTTTCCTCATCTACGTATTTATCTCTTTTTCTTATACTCATTTAAAAAACTGCATTTAAAGAGCAAGCCAGGTTACATTTGTCAGGTATAGCTGCACTCGTATTACTCTGATATTCTCTAGCTGCTCTTTGCTTTTGTTACTGATTTATAAGAGCTGGCTGTAATTTGGTAGCATGCATTTTAAAAGAAGTGGCAGTTTAACATCAAAAGACACAGAGGCAGTAAAGGTCTCAGACTTGCACAGAGTTCCCACATACACAGTATACTATTGTTTGTACTGCATATGCATAACAATTGTTTGAAAGTATTCAGCCTTGCTTGCCAGTAAGTTCTCAGTCATGTGTATGGGCCTAGACCTTTTACATTTCAAGTTTTTTATTTGGTCTGCTTAGGAAGATAGAGGCAAAATTCATCATGGACTTCAGTGAGTCCATGGATTTCACTCGCAACAAATATAGCAGTACCAAACAGAATATCTGCCATATGCAACACAATGGTGTTAAATCTCAGAATACTGTGCCAGGTCTCTTAGCACAATTTTCTTTTATTTGCAGCTAACAGAAAAAAAAATAGAAGTATTTCAGAAGCTTACAAATTTCACTCCAAAGCATACGAGAAAATTCTTTGATTTGTTGCATTTCACAGGTATCAAGACATATCTTGCTCAGTCAAGGAGCATGCAGGAGAATATATGGAAAATACAATTGGTTGTAAACAAGGGAAAATATTTGAGGCCACGTTTAGATACTCAGCATCTCGGTGTGTTTTACAAAGAGAGGTAGAGAAGAGTTTTGTCTTCTTTTTTACTGGGAAGCCAGAGACATTTGAGTTCAGTACTTTTCTAGAAGCATCTGCTTCAAATCTATAGATGAGACTTTTCTGTAAGTCCCTGATGTGATGGTTGGCTCTGGATTGAAGATCACTACTAGCTCAGGTTGTTGCCCACAAATACAACTCTATGATATTGCAGTTCTGAAAGGTATGGTTCCTTTTTGTATGGTTCCTTTTTGTATGCTTTCCTCAGCTGTTTTGAACAGTCAACAACAAGGTTTACCTAAAGGTATCATAGTTTCTGCAGGAGCAACCCCATAAAGAAAAACTAGAACTGTGGAATAATGCCTTTTCCAGCAGTATCCAAAATACTCTTCTATTAGGAACTGCACCATGATTAAGACCGAACAATTTTACTACTGCCTACAGTGAAATCAGAATTTTGCCAAGTTTAATGTGACATAATCCAGGCCAGGATTTATGGACACCCTGCATGCTGATACCAGGCAGCACCAAGCTGTATTTAATGAGATAGGGAGTGGAAACTCAGAGCATGCTGTCTGTGGTGAGTAGTTTCAATAAACACTGCCTTTTAATATCTTTAAAAATGTCTTCCACCATCTTTTTTAGGCAAAGAGAACGCACTGTACCCCCAACTTTATTAATATCATTAGTTGTTTTTGGTTTTGTTAAATAAACTGTATCCTCTCCCTGGTATTTTTTCAATAACCTCTCAGCTTCAGGGATCAGCAGTCCAATCCCTCACCTCCTTTGTTCAGATCTCTTTCTTTGCCATTGCAAATACTTAGTTAACACCACCTGACTTCTAAGAAATTAAAAGATCAACATTGTTCTATCCAGAATATAATATAGTTGCTGTAGTTATGAGTTCTCACAACCTAGATTTTCCAGCAGTCCATATCTGGTATTTGCCTGTTCCACAACCTTTGACAAATCACTTAACCTTATAGATTCACAGCTTACATATCTGAAAAGCTGATCTAGTAATAATTACCTACTTTTCGCAAGTGTTGAGGGGATTAATTAATCAGTGTTTGCTAAGCACTTAAAATCCCTTGAATGAAAGGCACTAAATTAAAAAAAATATTTTGACTCAGAATTTTAAATGCTAGAATTATTATTATTATAGTTCATCTGATCTTAAATATTATAGTTCCTGTAAATTCATTTCATTTGACTGTGAGATTGCTGAAGCATCTCTCTCCTCAGATAATGTCCAGTCTTGAATTTAAAGAAAATTTGAGGAATGGACAATCTGATATCTCTGGACAGTTGTAACCTGGCAATACGGTAAAACTAGTTGTTGCACAACTGGATCCAATTTGCCAAGCTACAGCTTTTATCCTTTTTGATTCTTCTAGCCTTTTGTCTGCTACGTGTAAGTGCTCTGTTATACTGTATCTTCTCTTTTAGTTGATGTTTATGTTTCCCTCTGACTGAAAAAGTTGATAAACTGGCAGCTGAGTGACTCTGGGATCTCTGTAATAACCTGCTTTTCAGTTTTCCATTAATTTCCATAGTTCTTCACAGAACAATTTCATAATTTTCAGCATTTTTCTATTGTGGTTAATAAAACTGGATGCAAATGGACTCAGCAAGCCACAAGATCCTCTTGTTTCTTATAGATAAGTTTTTCTCTACCTACACTTCTGAGCATTTTTAGCTATAGCTATGAATAAATGTGAGTCAAATAAATAAAGAGGCTTGTAAGCACTTGATTATTCACCCTGAATAGAAAAGCAGTGGATTTTAATGAAGTCATTTACCCTATTGGTCTGTCAAAATGACCAATGTTTTCTATATTTCCTTGCTTGTACATTAAACAAAAGTACCATGAATGAACACTTTGCTGCATTTTAATCCACTCAAACATCATATATAGGAATATCAGACTCTGTGTTCACAGAAATAATGTGTAAAAATCTATATATTCCCCTGTCACAGGGATATATTAAAAGTTTTTGGGAGTCTGAAGTTATTAGTCAGTAGCCTTTCTATGTGCCATACATTTATAGTTTTACATGCTTTAGAATTCCTATGATTCCCAGGCAATAATGGCATCTTTCAAGAATTTCTTTCACAGAAGCTCTTTTTGGTTTCCCCATATTTTTTTCCTTTGTTTCTTTCTTGCATTTTTACCGTATCACAGAATCATAGAATCAGCTGAGTTGGAAGTGACCCATCAGGATCGTGGAGTCCAGCTCTTGACCTTGCACAAGATATCCCAAGTCTTGTGTTGGGGTGTTGTCCAAAGCCAGAGTGTTGTCCAAAGGCTTCTTGAGCTCTGTCAGGCTGGTGCTGCCCTGGGAAGCCTGTTCAGTGCCCAACCACCCTCTGGGTAAAGAACCTTTTCCTGATATTCAACCTACTCCCCTGACACAACTTCAGACCATTTCCTTGGGTTATGTCACTGGTCACCACAGAGAAGAGATCAGTGCCTGCCCCTCCTCTTCCCTTCACAAAGATCTTGTAGACTGCAATGATGTCTCTCCTCAGTCTCATCCTCTCTTTCAAACTCTCTAGGACAATGTTTAAAAACACTGCCTGCTTGCTTTCTTCCTCTGGGACCTCAATCTTTATAGTCATCTCAACAATGGGTAAACTGCATTTTATTCAGGTTTTTTTATTCCGCATTAGTTAGAACACTGTAGCCTGATTTTTTTTCCCCTCCTAAAAATATGCGTATTTCCCATTTAATAAAATATATTCTTTACTTCATCCTGTTTTTAAGGTAATGGTAAAGACATGGTGACAAGAAAACCAAAGACTCTTACTGGAATTAGAAAGAAGCAATATCATAAGCATATACGGTACATATAAATTACATGATGTAGAAAACAGAGATGGACAGACTTTCTGTGGTGTCACCCTTAGTGATTTTGCCAGTGAAGCTTCAAATGCCAAGAGCTGAACCTTCACTTTGTATTCAGAAGCTATGCCATAATGTTACAGATCTAACCATGAAGATGTTTATGCTGATATTTAAACTATATTTGCTCACACTTTAATTTTATGCCATCCTTGCTAGCTGTATCCATAAACAACTGCTCTTCCTTCATGGGATGTAAAATCTTGCAATGCATGTGTTTGAATTTAACTAGAAGACATTTCAAATGAAAAGGATCAAAACTAGTTTTGCCTATGTCATACTAGGTGGATGTTAGTTTCCAGCACTCTCAGACCAGGTTCATTCAGAAATTCCGCATGTGGACAGTTGTCATGTTTTAACCAAATTTACTTATCTTAAGATATTTGACATTACAAGGGATTTTGTTTCAGCAGAAGAACATAGCAGTGTACTGAAAATGCAACGCAAGGATAACAAAGCAATTGCAGTACACAGTTGAATAACAACAAAAATCTGTTACCCCTTCTAGGTTTCTCTATTCTTACCATCACTGGGGTGGTTGGTTGAAGCCAGCTCATACCTACTGCTCTATTTGAAGTTTGTTTTGTTGGTTCCTCAGTTTTTATAATCTTATGTTGGGCTGAGTCACTTGTACGCTTCTCCCGTGCTGGTCCAGCTGTCTTAGGATGACATCCACACCTTTTTGATTAACTTATGGAAGGTCATTTTCACAACTAGTTGATCCACTCAACTTTCAGAGCCATTGATTGAACCAAAAGTCAACCTAATGCCCTCTTTGTGCTGGGGTGAGTTCTGCTTTCTTTACAACAGCTGTGGTCACCCCTTGTGCACTTCCCTGAGCCTCAGGAAAATGTCTTTGTCCATCTCCTCTGTGTCTTCCTCCGTTGTGGGGGTTCACTGATCAGTTACAGTTGATGTGGCCTGGCCCTTAGTGATTTTGCAGTTATTTCCACAGAGAGAGGAAAACAATTATGCTAAGATAGATGCACTTTAGCTAATGCACTAGTGAGGTCATCAGGAAGGAAACAGCAGGGATGGCAGTGGCTGTTATACGCATATCACACCATTCTAAAGAAGCAGATAGAATAATAAAAATTCAGTTGAGATCTATATATTAAACTAAGTACTTCTAGCAGTGAAGTCAGAGTGCATTTGCCATCCAGGATAGTTTTTATGCTTATCCTTTTCTGACACTTTTTTTTTTTCTGAGTGTCTCTGACAACACTCTCATGACAGGACACTGGACATCTCAAACCTTTTGTCTGACCTGGTGCAGCTGTTCTTACATTCTTAATGTAATAGGAACATCACCAGGGTCACTAACTAGCATCAGTCAAACTTGAGAAGTGTTTTAATTAAAAAAATCTTTTGAAATAAATACATTCCTTAAATGGATTATGGCCATTTTCTTAGATTACCTTAGACAGAAGAGATGAACAAACCAAGACTGATATGCTTAAAAGACAGCTAAGGTTTATTTTAATTCCTTTCACGCAAAGATCTCAAAGTAAATACTGATCTAAGACCACAGTATTCCTCTGGGAAGTATGCTTGACTCTGAATTATTCTAATAGCTTTACAAATGCATAAATAGGCTAAATGAATTATTCCACTAAACTCTGACATAATACTGTTATTACATTTGACTTGAAGACCTGAGTAGACCACATACACACAGTGCCTGGGTGAATCAGTGCTACAGAAACACAGCTTGGAGCAGTTACTATCACAGCAATGTTATAAACTTGTTACGATAAGGTATGTCAATACATGTATTTATGTGTCTACATTTAAGGGAATAAATGCTGAAAATCTCTATTCTTGGACATGAAATTTCTGTAGTTTCTGTTGGCTATGCAATCTATTGTCTCCAGGGAAAATATATATAAAAAGCAATGTAGGCTTTCTGAGACAGGTCCCTCATTTGAAAATATAATACAGGAATTGGTAAATACCATAATAACTTTTGCTAAATTTTGTAAGATACCACTATTTTTAATGGTAGCCTAAAAGTCTTGTATGTGTTTTGTTAATTATAGCTATTTTTGTCAAACCATATGCTCGTGGGGAATCTCCTACCAGAAACTCAATGGGTTCTACATTGTGAGTGACAGTTCTGGATTAGCAGGTCAGCAATGTTGTAAAAAAGTCATTGGCAACTGCTCTGACTGATTAGTTTTAAGGGCTTCCATGTACATCTGGCAGAAGGACTGGGTGCTACAAAAGATAAAATTTTCTAATAAATCTTGAGGAGACTAAAGAATCAAGTGGAACAGTTGAGTAAATGGAATGAAGTGGAATAAGCCCAATCTTCATGGCATGTTGCCACAGTGTTCCCAAATGGCTCTAAAATGAAACATGGAGACAATGTATGTTAACCGTGGAGCTATATGAGCAGCCAGAGAAAAAGAATTAAAGGCAAAAACATTTTGAGTTGTAAGGGAAATCAGATCAAAAGGGCCATATTCGTATCAAATCACCACTGACTGCTAAGGCTTTAGCAGATTATTGTGTATGACAGATAGCTTTGAGAACAAGCAAATCACTTTTTTTTCCCCTGTTTTTCTGAGGTCTGTTGCCTCATTGCCTGCTGTGGCAGCTAGGTAATGGAGATTATTTCATGCCCAAGTGGGAATGAATAGTATACTGTGTACAAGTCTGTTGGGAAGAAAAATATTTTGGCTATCTTCATCTCAGAGCACAGTATTTTTGCAGAGATTTGAAAGCAGAGTCACTAGGTTGCAGGGAACAGGGTGGTAGAATAAATAAGATAACAATACACAGTTTGGATAACATTAAAAATAGTATTAATCTGAGTTATTTTTTAATCTTTGCAAAATCTCACATTTTACTGTTTCTCTTCCACCCGTGGCCAATCCACGGCAGTCTCTGCTGCCATGAGGTTAAAAAGAAACCCACTACTTTTCTTGTGGATATCCATTGGTGCTAAGACCAAGATCATTTGGTGTTCTTCAGTCGGCAGCATCTCAGATTGTGAAGTTCCCATTTCACAAATGTCATGACAATGCTCTGCCACAGAACAGTGAAAAATTTCTCCACTTCTGCTTCAGGACAGGTTAGACAGATATGAAACTCTACGTGTAAAGCACTAATAGGTTCTTTTGTCCCTGCAGCAGTGTCACACTAGGTCAGGAATTGGCCCTGGACAGTGAAAAATGGATGAGCTTGAGAACAGAGGCTTGGCTGAAAGAGTGATGAAAACGAATGTAGTTGTAATCTGGCAGCTGTAAATTTAACTGTGATGGCAGAATATCTATAATTAGGAACAGGACAGGGAGGCAGATAGTATAGAAATAGCAAAAGAGCTAGCAAGATTTTGGTGGAGTTTTCTGACGATGATGGATGATTCTAAAACTGAAAGAAAATTATACTAATGAAGATAGTCCAATTATTTTTATAGTGTGTGATCAGGTACCAAAACTAGGTCAAGACAAAAATAACTCAGAGGGTTGTATCTCATAAAAAAAAATGTAATAAATTAACAACAACTAGTTGGGCTAGCAAAAGTACTTTCCAAACCAGAAGATGGTAGCATTAAGTCGATATGGTGTAATTTTGGCTTTCAGATTAAACTGTTCTGGTGATCAATAAGTGCACTTGTTGTGTGTGTGAAAGGAAAAGACTGGCATGAACCCTGCAGAAATGCTCAGCAACAGGTCATTAACAATTCTAAGAATATAAAGTAAACCAAAACAAAGGAAAGAAGCCTTGGGATTTATCTGAGATTTCCCCCATTAAGAGATGTGGCAGTATACACTTTGCTTATGCCATCTGCACAAGTGAGGAACTCAGTCCAGTGCTCCAGGCACTGCTATATTAAATATTGATGGGTATTCACTGTATAGTAGATTTTTCCTTCTAAGGAACTGCTAAATAGTTAATGAGGAGTTAGGCAGCTGAGTCCATCCTGAATGGGTAATTCTTTCAGGAACAACAGTTTGTTTGCCCCTTGAGGGTTCATTTTTTTACTACCTCATACAACAAAATGTAATTTGACTTAGGCTTATTATTCTGTAACCTAAAAAAATATATACGAATTGATTACTGTATTCTAAATTATCTGAACACCTTTGGAAATCTTTCCCTGCTCATAAATAAACAATGAACAAGTAGCTAGTCAGCATCTGTCTGATGAATTACAGTGTTTGAAGCATCACAGTCAATGTGATCTAGTCAATAATAGACAGCAGCAAAAAAGATACCAGCCTACCAGGCAGAAAAATGAGTCTTTCTGTTACTTTTACTCATTTCTTCCTCGTCACAGTGAATAGATACATTCTAAACCTATGCTACTACCATGGCAAGAGTCTCAGTACACTGAGTCAGTTGTTTGCCAGCTGTGTGTTCATCAGCTGTCAGCTCACTGCTTCTTCATTTAAAAAAAAAATAGAACAGGAAAAAAAAAAAGTACTTTCTTTCCTGAGGATTTTGTGTTTAAAGATGGAGGCAACTGGAACTGAGATCCCTTTATGTATCTACAGAGGACCACAAAGGTAGGAAACATTCCCTCCACAGCAAGCTACTAATATTCTTCAGTCAGGCAGTGAAAGAAGAAAGTGATGCTGTGAATCCTCAGGAACATACCTGTTTGGGAAAGTGTATGTTATTTCTTTTCTGAAACTGTCCACAGGTGAGTTTTGATTTGTAGCTTGCATTAGAATAGAGAGGGGAATGCTCATGGACAATAGTCACCAGCTCAAATCAAACCCAAGTCCTCAGTCCCTGAACATCAGCTGTTCTGTAGCAGACACAGAGGTCTTGCTCCAGGTAGACAAGACAAAAACAAATGCGTAGAGACCACTGACAACTTGTGCAGACTTTCTAAGTCACCTGTTACAGGCATGCTCAGCTTTTCATAACATCTGTATCTGCAGAGTAGCTGTTCCTGCTCAGTTCAGTAGATAAACATGGGTCTTTGGGTTGTTGATCTAATCTGTTTAAAATCCAGTAAGCTTTTCGTAGGTACTTTAAGAGAAAATGCAGTAAGGAGTATTAAGATTTTGTAGTTATATGGAGGGGTGTTAGGATACAAAAATGTAGCAGGTTTTATGTAAGTTATTTAAACATTTTGCTAGAATGTGTAGGCACAATCAGTTCAGTGCAGGAAACAATAACACTGCTGACAATGCAACACAAGGTGTGAGAGACTACCTTGCAGCAGATAAACTGAAAGTTTTTATAGTTGGGCCACTTTCACTCCACATTACCTTAAATAATCATAAAACATGATGTACTCCATTGCACAAAAACTGCTTGGTATTTCTGCTATAAAAGGACAGTCCTGAACACAGTGCAACACAGGTAGACTTTGCAATATGCCTTAGAGAGACACAAAGAGAAGGGCTGTCACAACATAAGCGTTTCATGAAGTAATAAATCAGTGTTACAATAAATAAAATCTGAGCATTGACAGACACCTCTCAAGTTAGTGAGGGAAGAAACTGTTGGGCTTCCATTTTTATATTTTACAAGTTCTCCTGTTTTCCCAACACAACATATCTGAATATTAAGGAAAATAATTTATCTGAATAAAATATGCTATACCTCAAATATGGCCCTCTGATCAGTTTGTTCCAAAGCACTACTACCACAAAAGGAGAAGGGATGATGACTATTTAAACACAACAAGTGCAGAAAAATACAAGAATGCACATTTTAAACCTAACAGACCTTCTATCCCAGGGAAACCAATCTGGAGATCGAATGGAGAAAGTTTGTGGGTTTTGCTAGCAGTCCACAGGAGTCTTGTTTGTCTGGGTTGTCACTATAGATATTGATCATGCTGACAGCACCCTTTTACCAAAAAGTGCTGCTTTTTACTCTCTTCCCCTGTTCCATCCATATCTATGGATAGAAGAACAAAGTTTGCCATTTTGTGTCACTGCAGACACTCTCTTCTGCTCTGCAACTTTTTTCCTATTGTGGCCTTTGTCATATTTAACACAGACAGGAGTAAATTTGGCTTCTCATTCACTTTTTTTCCCCTCATGAAATCATAATTCTACAGAGAGCAACCTGATTACCTAGGAAACAGCACAACCCAACAGGTTGCAAGCAGCTGCCTACTGTAAGACGTGCACGTAGTGCATGTAGTAGACAAGGACTCTAGCATTACCCTTTCAGGCTCTACTTTGAATTACGATGACAAGAACATAAGATTAAATTAATCCTACTGGATCAGATCAAACCATGTGGGACAGTGTCTTGTCTATGTCAGGGGACGAAAGCAGACAATAGGGGAAATTGTTTATAAATAGGGTTTAAGTTTGTAAGGCGCTTCTCCCATGTTGGTGGACTCTGATGCACCACAGAATGTGACAGAAGCTGAAGCTTTCCTCCCAGCCTAATGCAGGGGAATTGGCACCAGAGGGAGATGAGGTTTGTGTACTTTTTTCAGAGTTCCCAGTAAAAATAAATAATTTATCTAAGTAATGCTGATGAACATAAGGTGAGGAAGCTTCTGTGCTTACAGCTTCATGCAGTTCAGAGAGGAATATCAATAGTCTGTCAATAGCAGCTAAACCAGTCTGCAAGTTACAGCAGTGATGGCAACAATTCTTGAAGAAACTACTTCAAGGATTTGTTTGCTTGCATAAACATCTACTAAGACTTTGACTCTTGTTTCAACATTGGCTCAACAGCGACAAGTCTTCACCAATCTTCTGATGGATGATCACCTTGGAATACATGCCAGCAACAGTTTAGTGAGGCAAACTTTTATGAAAACCACCAGACCCTGAATACAATGACGTTTAGAAACTATGTGGCTAAAAAGCAGATAATCTGAACAATTTGTCTGAGAAGAAGGAAGAATGCTTGTAGAGGTTGTTCTTTACAATATGCTTGGTGTATTGGGCTGAAGTGAGTAAGTTAATAGTTATGAATCTGTTGTTTGAGAGTCTGTCTGAGACAGTGTAAGCTGGAGCAAACATTGCCCATCCGAGATGTTGTGAATAAACTGGAGGGCAACACAGAGAAGTTGTTGTGAAGAATCCTGTAGTTATAGTTGCATGCTGGAATGGAGCACTGTCAGTGGGACAGATAGCCAAAAGAGCTAAGGAGAGAAAAGAGGGACTCTCATAGATTTTCGAAAGTAATGAGTTTGGCAAGCAAGTATGAAAACAGGAGTGATGGACCTGTAACTACAGTGAATCCCATGAAGTATCTCCTGTAGTTCAAGTACAGCAAATCACACGGCTCAGATAAAACTCATCCAAGGGTACCAAAGAAAATCAACCTTTGGAAATAATAGAATCAGCAATGAGGAAGGTGAATATAATGAATGTAAGGACACAGAGCAAAAGAGGAAGCAACATTTTTGCATTCCATATATTCTATTTGCAGAATTCATTGTCAGACTGGGGTCACAGAATGACACCCAGAAACAAAGTAGGGCTGGTTCATGCTTGATGATACCTCTGTGGTTATCCAAGTGATAAGCAGTCTGCTTTCAAGTTTTGGTACAAAGAGACTTAACAGGGAGGGAAAATAGGTTAGAAAAAAGTGTCCTGTGCCTCAGCCACTTGTAATACTAATGGTGTCTGCATCATAAAATTTGCCTTCTCTGTGAGGATCAAGACTGGTCATTATCCAGGGTCTATGACTATTTCTGAAAGACCAGCATTGTCTGCTAAAAAGAGATTGTTTCTCTTTTACTGTGTTTCTCTGTTAGGTTTCTGATCTCTTATCATCTTCTTGATTAGTTTTCTCACAGCTAGTGTATTTCTGTGATGGAGTCTGCTGGCTAGTGAATCAAGTCTGTGCTCAGAGGCAAAAGCATTCTGAGACCAGCCTGTGGTGTTTCTACATTGGTGTGTGTAGCAACAGTCAGGAAGAGCAAGAGTCAGCAGGGACTGCAAGATCATGTCTGGTTTCAGGGCTACAGTGTGTGCACAGCACATGCACCATGAGCAAAGGTTTCTTTAGGGAGACAAGGAGAGTAGGGAGGATTGCATCCTGTGTGAAGAAGCTTCTTGATGGGACAGCTCTGGCATGAAATCTTTTGGTGGTCTTTGGATCCAGACTGATGAACCCTGAAGAAATAACAGTGAAAACAGTTTACAAAAAACGTATCATATGCCTTCAGCCACCTATAGTGATTGGGTAAAATACAAGATTTTTTTTCTAAAGTATTTAGGGAAAAGGCCAAAGGTCAGATGGGACTAAATCTAGGCCTTGACTTAGAGGTTAATGTAACTTTTGTAAGTATGCCAGTAGGAGAAAATGTGGGCCTGTTGTTGAGTGAGAAGAACAATCTAATTAGTAAAAAATGTAGCTTGGTATCTAATTGGCTGCTAAGAAGAAATGGAGTTGAGTCCCATATGCTTTAATAATTTAATCAGTAACTTGAATGCAAAGAAAGCAATTTGTAAATGATAGTAAATAAGGGGAAGAGATCATGAAGCAAAGTTAAACCTCATTTTTAACAGACCTCATGAAATGTGAAGATTGGTGAACAAGTATCTGATGCAGTTCAAGAAGCGTAAGTTCTGCACATGGACACAAAAGACTCATGTACAAAGGCAGGCTGGAACTGACTGGCTAAGTAGCAACCCTGATGTCAATTCCTGGAAGTGTCAGTGAATATCAAGCAGAAAACAAGCCAGCATTGGAGTCACATCACAAATAAGGGGAAGTGCACACTGTCTATTTGGAGGAGCCTAGCCGGAAGGTCAAGAAGAGTGACTGTACACATTTTCTTGCCCCTTGTGAGGCTGCACCTAAAATAATGTAGCCAGTTTTGGGTTCCAGATCAAGAGGGGTAAGTGAAACAATGTCAAACAGGAGCTACAAAGATATGTAGGATCCTTCAAAAAGAAGTCGAGAAAAATAGGCTTTTCCAGCATAACACAGAGGTTCTCTGACAGCAGTCTATGGCTGCTGGAAGGGAGTTTATGATTTGTTGGAGCCAAACTCTTTCCTTTAGAAGAAAATGACATCAAAAGGAACAATGAACCCTTACTGCAGCTGGGACGTTCAGATTAAATGTTTGGAAAGACTTCCTAGAAAAGATGGTAAGTGCAGCACCAGATTAGTGAGAGATAGTGCAACCTGACTAGAGAAGGTAATGCCTTACCTGATCTACAGCTGGTGATAAATCTGTTTCAAGAGAGAGGCTGAACTAGATGTCTTTCAGTGGAAAATTCCAACAAACACTCTGAATCAAGGACTACCTCATGGTTAAGTATATAATTTTCTTCACACACTGTATGTTGTTTGATTTCCACTGCAACAAATGAGTTTAGATGAAGCTCAAATACTACTCTGAGAGTGTTCTTTTAAACCTCCCATGCCTTGAAGGAAAGACTAGAAAGGGAACTATGTGGCAGTGTGCAGACCAGTGGGGACATCCTGTTGGTCTGGCCACTCACAGCTCCACATTCTACCTATCCCTCCCCTGTTCACCCAGGACTGGCCAGATGTCACGTGCCCGTCATTTGCCTATTGGCTTGCCTCTCGCCTTGCCCTCCACGGACAGAGGGCATAAAGGACCGAGGCGAGAGGGCGGGGTGTTCAGTCTTGCCACGTTGTCCACTACACGTTTTGTTATCCGTTTTTCCCTCCGTGAGGGAGAATAAAGGACGCTGATAAAACGCAACTAGTACGTCTGTCTTTACCTGCGAGCAGCAGCCACCGCCCAGCCCAGGATCGGAGCTCCCGGAGCAGGGAGCTACCGAGGGCTAGATTCGGTGGCCTGGAGGAGCCCATAGAAGAAACAGAAAAGCTACAGAACTATGCTTCTGTACCTTGACAGAAGACCTATAGTTCAGGGTAAAACCTATTTTCATCTTGTTTTGTCCTGTATCCTCTTTGCCTGGAAAAGTACATGCTTTGCTTTGCAATGTCACTTCATTTGAGAGCATAGTCTTGAGTTAGTAGCAGCAGCAAAGGTCAGGAGATTAGGAAGAAAAACTAATTGCATGCTATAGACAACCCAAATATTCTCCATTCTGCACCAGAGCTTTTATCAGCTCTTGTTTTATCAGAAATCAATCCATCCCTTCACAGTTTACTTGTTCATAGGATAAAAAATTGGAGCTTGCAGTAGTAAATATGGAAACTCTAGCTATATTTCGTCAGTCCTTTTATCTCTGATAAGCTTGTATTACTCACAATAGAAACTTCATGTATCTCTCATTTTACCAGTGATTGTGACATTTATTTCTATAAACCATTTATACAGATAAACTTACAAAACCAAGTCCACAGACACACCTGGAATAATTTCCCAGTGCAGTTATACTGAAAATACTTTATTGGTCATTTTTAATTTCATCTAGCCTCAGAACCAGAATTAATTGGCTGGAAGGACCTTTCTTTTCAGCTGTAATAATGCAACAAAATTTGGGCCTCTCTCTGCCTGAAAATTTATATTGTCTTTTCTCTTCAATACATTATTTCCTTGAACTTCAGTAGGAAACCCAGACTTTGCTGTTAAAAATCTGAAAAGTCTGTGTTCTAGCTGTCTTCAGGTTGTATTCATAGTCATCTAAGCTTAAAGCTCAGAAGAGTATGTGCAATTAACACAAAAAAAAAAAAAAAAAAAAAGAGTTAAGCCATCCTCCACTTTTCAAAAAACTGTTATTTACCCAGCATCCTAGGATGTGTCTGTGCTCCAGAAATGTGGTGATAAGATCAGACTCATGCTCTAGGACATATATAGGAAAAGAAAAGGAAAGGAGCAATGACAACAGAGCAGAACAGAGAAAGGAGCAACAATCCAAGGACAGATCTCTCTGGGGCTGAGCTTTACTTGATGCAGTGGTGAGAATTAAGGTCTGGTTCTACAAATGCTGCTTCCGCAGCTGACGACATTGATGCTGTGGATTGTCCAGACTTTCATTTCCTGGGCACAGGCTCTCATGGACCCACAGGCAAACCACAGCTACTTGCTATGGCAAGCACCTTTTCAGCTATCTCCTCTGTGCCTCCCTCTGGCCCCAGTTTGGTGCAAGTCCTGCTGCTTCTAGGCCAGAGGGATGTACCAGTAGCAAGGGAGTGCTGTGTGTAAGTGGTCCTGTTGCTATGTGTGGAGAGGAGAGAGAAAGAGAGGAAGAAGGGATCTGTCTCTGAAAATCTGATATGCCTGTTACTATTCTTTTCTCACCCATCTCTGCCTGTCAATTTCTTTTTACTTCTTTCTGTCTTATTTGATGCCTGCTGCTGGCTTTGTTTTTTTTTTTTTTTTTTTCCTATTTTTCTTTCTGTCTCAATATCGGGTTTTTTTCCTATTTGGAGGTTATTAAAATTTAGTCTTTTCTCTCAGAGTGTAGACCTCCTTGCCCTGTCATGAAATAAAATCATATTGAACAGAAAGGCTTTACTTGGAGCTCAGACAGGAATTAAAGACAGCAGTTTTAACAAGAACATACATAAACATCCCCAGACTTCTTGTACTGCCAACGTGAGCTTCCTTATTCATGTTAAGATATTGACAGTCTATTTTCAAGGTAGGATACATATTGCTTTGCAACTTTTATATGTGAAATGTTTTGCCTATGAATACTTCTCAAAGACAGAATCAGATCTAGTCCTCTCACAATCCTTGCTATCTAACCACCTACTTCTCCTTGCAGTGAATGTATTTCAATAAACGCCTTAAACGGTATTAAACATATATTATTTATGTACAGTTACAAGGGAGCAGAAAAGAAGTCCTAATTTTGCAGGGCATTGCTGCTGATTTAATCAGAGTACATTTGCAAACCAGTAAAGCACACACAATACTTCCCTTCTGCCTCCTGCTTTTTCTTCATGTCTGTTGACAACATGGATAATGCTAATTCTCTGCTTGCAGTGCTTAATGCTCTTGCCAGAGCACTTACTACTAGAAAGACACTGAGGATCAAACCCACACAGAGTAATCCAGCGTAGCACCAGCTGAAGTCAACAAGAGTTGTGTCTCCCTATGCCAGGGCTGTATTTATTGCTGAAACCATCTCCAGCACAAAGATGACTTGCCATGTTTATTCTGTGCCACCACATCCGGTATAATCAGGAGAGAATAAGAAACAAAAGGTTTACACTGTTGTTTTAATGTCTGCCAATAACAAGATTGGAGATTCACAGCATCTGAAGCCAGTCAGTTCATCAAAGTGCTCTTCAGTTGCACAAAGCACTCCATCTTAGCATTGCATCCAATTGTGCATTTCAGGGGACCTTTCAATATGCTCTTCTAGGCAGTGCTAGCAAACTTAGCAATATGCACTCTTGCCTTACTTGCTGACTGGCTTAAAAAAAGAAAATTAAATACATTTCTCATATGGCTATAATGTGGAATTTTTCCACACCATTAAATAAAGTGTTACTCTAGTTTATTGGCATTTTCCAGGAGAAAACATTTCTTAAGCTAAACTAAGTTGTGTGGGACATTTTGATAGTGTACACCATATTTTTTTCCCCAACACACATAATATTTCTGCTTCTGTGCCAGCAACCCATCTAAGGTAGAAAATCAGCTGCCTCTCCATCTCTCACCAGAATAAACCAAGAGTAGTTCTTCTGAAGTCAATGGAGTTAGACCAGTGTACAGAAGAGAAAATCATGTTCTGCCTGATCAGCCCTGTAAAAGAAAACAAGATAAAAGCTTTATTACAAACAACCAAGTTAGAGTAACTTATTTTTTACTATGGTTTTTAATGTAGCTTGAGTGACAGAGTAGGACACATAATATCAGTAACATTTCATGAGTAACTAAGAAAGAAAAAGTTGCATGTGATGTGTGTGGTTTTTTTTTCCCAGCAACAACCATGAGAAATAAATTCTTTGAAACAATAGTATTTCTCTCTTAATGCATTATGCACACACCTGTGCATTCACATAGGTTAACGGGAGGGCAAGAGAAGCCTTAGTGCAAATGTGATAGCCAGAGTAGAGCAAACACAAAGGAAAGTTATACTGACAGACAGACAGAAAGGTTTAATGTTAGCCATTGGAGCTACTGGAACTGATACTTTGAGCTAGGGTTTCTTAACATTAAGGCTTCCATCTCTGTCTTCCTGAAAAGCCTATTACATAAGTCTGGTTATTGGGTTAGACTCATTTAAAATCCAGCCTTGTGTCACCTATTAAGCTAACAGATGTAGATCCATAGATTGCTGAATTACTACTGGCTTCAAAGATGCTTCACTCATGCAAGGATTGAGGTGCTGTATGATGCTTGGGATTTTTTATTTTCCTCTTGCTTTATCCACATGAGAAATACTTTGCTAGGCACTAACTTGCTTGACCTTTTTGTCTCAGTCAGAAATTTTCTATTAAAAGTAAAAAATGATCCTAACAGAGTGATACCAAACATCCATCGTTTAATCTCTGGGGTCCTTCAAACAATTTGAAAGTCAACATTGGAGGAAGTAATTTTTTTCTGTTTGTTTCAGCCTGATCTTCTACAGTTGTTTAAATTGGACTAGTACACAGGAGTTTTAAATTAACTGGATAGTAAAATAAACATATTGTTTACAGTTTTTATAACATTTACACAGAGGAATAAGATTGTGTAAAAAAAAAAATTTAAAACCACGAGAGGGACTATAGAATGCCATTCTTATCACACAATAATAAAGAAATACATATTATATATTAAAAAAAATCCCTCTCTGAATTCTTGCTTCAACAGGTCGGAGTCTCAATTATTCTAGAGGTTAGTAACTGGGTTATTATATTCTGGGTGAAAGATGCACTTTTGGTCCTGTGAAACCTTGTTTGAGATATAAATAAATCATGTCCATCTATGCAGACCAGGTTACATGTATGCATGTTCACAAGAACATCTGTGCACATACTGAGACCTACACATGCTATAACATAGTATGGTGTTTCTCAGGCCACTCGGAAAGGTAACACAGAATGCTGTGCTCTGAAAATGTTTATTAAATTATAAAATTGCTAGGGTTTTGGCACTTATCTCTCTCCAAAACAAAATCTCTAACACAGTCTTTACTAATTTTTGGAAAAAATCCCCAAAAGATTCAACAAAAAAACCTCCAGTCTGCTGAGTTAAGATTTATTGGTTTAGACATTAGAAACAAAATTTCAAATAGTTCTTTGGTGGGAGGCAGAACTCTGAACAATTTTATTGGTATTTAGAAATACCCAAGTAAAAATCTTCAGTGACCCCAGAGAAATAAGTCCAGTGAGATTGTGTTGCATAATGCATCAGCATACAACTCATTTGCTCATTTGTTATTTGTTTGGAGTCTGACAAAGAAACCCCAAGATAGTTCAGCTTTGTGTTTTATTTAGGATAAAATTTACCTCAAATTATTCTGACGGAATTCTTATAATTACTCATTATGTTCATTTACAGACATTTGTATCAATATTGCCAGCTTCAGGGAAACCACATGGTAACATGAGGTCTTGTCATTGCTCTAAAATGTTAAATCCTGTAAAACTAACTAAATATTGACAATGAGCTAATACAAAACATAAACATGCCAAAAGATTGACTTTCACTGCCTTAAAGATCACCCCAAGTGAAGAACAGTGCAACACCGCTGTTCAGTGAAGGCAGTGGTATTACAGAACAAAAAGGTATTTTCCCTGTTCCAAAGTGTAGCTTTAATTTGACCCTCTGTGAGGGGCCAGATTTTACTTTCACATAAACACAACCTGCCAAGCAATTTTCTAAGTAGGTGTACCAAGATTCGCAGGTTCCAGCCTCACTACAAACTGTAAAACATCAGCACCAGAAAACAATCAGAAAGAGGAGGTTTTAACTGGATACTCTGGATTTATTAATCTCAGTAGTCCTTTTCTTGAAACAAGAAAACAAACAGGCCCAGCCTTCTGCAAACTGAAACGGGTGTTGTATAGCAAGAATCCTTCTACTCAATGAAAAAAAAATTGTTTAGAAATTCTGTTTCAAACTGTGGTTTGTGACCTAGCAAATTTCCCATTTTTTTTCCATTGCTTTTGATTTTCACTTTCAGGAATGAAAATGAAGAGTCATGTGCTGTGCATTAAATATTAATTTCTAGATAGTGCTTCCTGTTTCACTGTTTACCAAGTTTTAAGAACAGAAAAATTATTCATCTTTTGCATTGCCTTCAGCATTTTGGAGATTTCCTCAGCAGCAGAACACTATAAAGAACTCTGTGACAAAATGAGATGCTAACGAAAGCCAAGATTTGGCATCATATGTTTGTTAATCCAGTGTTCCGAGCAAGTCAAGTCCTTCAGGAGTTTATGGGAGGAAGTTCAATTCAGAGATGGTGTGTGATCTTGGGATAGCCTGGATTTGCTATGCCATCTCCTCTGTTTCCTTTACTTTCTAAAGACAGTAATTCTTAGTTAATAAACTTGTACCAGACCCAGGGAACTGTTCCAGCTCCAGGTCCCCATACAGCACGAGATCATGGGGCTCACCACAGAATTCTCAGTATGGAGAAGGCTTTCAAGGCTGTCAGTGAATTCACTGACAAGACCTCTGCTAAAACAGCTGATTTTTTGGGAACTCTGACCAAAATCCTGTTAAAATATTATTCCCAATTTCACTGACAGCACTTCACAATGAACACACACTGTCTGCAGGGATTTCATTTTTGGGGGCTTTAGCTCATGTCCATTTTTGACCAATTAAGCTTGGCAATTTCTTTTTAAAATGATGTTCCCTTCTTTTCTAACAATCCCTCCACATACTGTCCTTGGAAGTTCTCAGAATAGTTGTGAGGAAAAAAAAAAAGAATAAAGTCCCCAGTAAAGGAACACAAGGCACATCTATGTCAGAAAACTCTTGTTAGTGATTTCTGAACTACTTTTGTCACTGAAATTTAAAGCAAGAATAACAAAACCCTATTATAAAGGAGGACTGAAACATTGTTTCTCTCTTTTACCTCTTTGTATTATCATGTCACTCTGATTCAACTAAAGCTGCACAGAGGGAGAAAACCATGGTCTCAATCCCTCTGATTTTTGTAGCAGACCTAATTTTAGAATCTGTTGTGTCAAGTTTTTCTAAACCTGTCAGTTTAATTTGGCAGATGTGGGTTAATGGAGACCTACTGAAAGCAGGGTGAAAGTCTATCTGAGTAGACGAACATAATTCATGACTTTCACAATGCAGCAGTAAGGTAATAGATAAATGTCTCTTCCTTGAAGTTGTAGCAGGAAGCTATAGACAAAGGTATCTTTTTAAAGAAAAAAAAAAGCACTAAAAAGTAAAAAACGTTAATGGCCATGGAAAGAAAAAAAAAATGCTGCTATGTTAGCTGGGCCTTATCTTCAAATTCTGAAGTGGCAGCTGCAAAAAGATCAAGACAGGTAGGGCAGCAGAAGGCAGAGGTTTAGGCACAAAAAGCTTTAAATGGAAGCAGAGCACTTCAGGCACCATGATACAAATCAGCAGTGGTGGAAGAAGCCTTTCAAGAAAATAATTTAATATTTGTTAAATAATTTGTAAGAATTATTACAATATTACTTAGCTCACTTCAACCCCAGACCACCAGTGAGTCAGGAGTCCGGAAAATGCTGTCCTGACTGGACACTGGTCCATTTAGGTAACTTAATACATACATCTAATGTAGAAAGCTGAGGGATATTCAACTTTGTAATTACATTACATTAATTCTATAGTGATTTTCATTCTGCTAAAAAAATTGATGAGCGAAAGTTCACAGCAACAGACCCCAGGACAGCAAACACTATAGTTTTTGTGTCCTATCAGGACAGTTCAAATCCCATTTTTCTCTCTGTGGTCTCAGGCAGAACCTCCCCTCAGGGCTTCATGCAAGTCCTCTGAATTACTCCTTAGAGACCATCAGAGGGTCCTAGAACTTCACATTGATTTTCACAAGGAACTAGGCAGAATTTAAATACTTAGAAAAGAGCTGCTTTCCAAGAACTGCCCTCTTCAAGACAGGACACGAAAACCAGTACAGCCATTATCTGAAAGGATATTTGTGCAGGCAGATAAAAAAACCCAAACAGACTAGTCTTCTAGCTTGCTTGTGAAAAAAGGAGGAAATGAGCTGTTCTTTACTTTTTGATGGTACACTCTGTAAGCTCACCCAGAAAAGAAAGCATGAAGGACTACAAAGGCGTTTCCTTGTATACACACAGGACGTGTCAGAAGTAGCCACAACACCCGCCAGAGCAGGCAGTCACAGCTATGATGAGTACCTGCCAGCAAGGCAGGGAAGAAGGGAAGGGAAGAACTTCCCTCCCATATAAGAGCCATGCCAAATTGCACTATTAAGTACTGTAAAAGTCGGGCCCTTTAATTTTTGTGAGTGAAGGAAAAAACCTTTATACTCACAAGTACCAGCTGCAAGCCAGCAGGGAAGCAAGGCTTCCTTGTGCTGCTAGCATAGCACCCCTCTGGAGGCTTGGATCATTAGGCCCTAGGTATGTGCTTATCCATGCTGTCTCTGTGCAGCTTTCCTTTGTCACAAAAGAGCATCTCAGTTATAAACATTGTTCCTCATATACCCTGAACTGAGGACTTCTAGAGCACAGTGACAAAAAAAAAAACCCCAAGCCCATAATCACAGGAGAGAAGTGAAATACATGCTTACCAATCTTAGTGCTCTTGGCAGTCAACTGGCCTCCACCCATATTAAATAGTTCTCCATCTGGCTTCCCCATAACCCGGGAAAATCCAGAACTGCTGGACAAACCCTGAGGCAAGGTGATTGCATGCAATGTGGTAATAAGTAATATGTGTGAAACGGTTTAATCAGCTCTATGACTGTTGTACCATTATTCATCTGCTTATCATGAAACACTTTGTTTACGCTTCAGAGAATTCTGAGCAACTTTAGATTTTCAGTGCCCTAGGTATGAAGTGACCCTGCCATGCACAGAATCAGCATCTGCTCAGCATGAGATGCTTCTAGCATATCGAGTGACAAAATCAATCAGTGAAAGCAACTTGGCTCACTAATAGAAGTTACATGCTAATGAATAATGTTTAGGCAATATTTTTGCTATGTAAGTCACTTTCATCCTGTGTTCAGCTCAAAATTCATTGGAATACCTCTAGTTGACAGCTTGAATCATAGAATTATAAGGAAAAGCTCTGGAGGGTCCTCAGGAGGTCATCTTTCCACCCCCATGCCCTAAAGCTGAAACCCCAGGGATGCTAAGCATTCAGGAGTGATTATGTTCGATTCTGTGAGAAGTTTGCCTTTCAGACATGCTAAAGGGCAAGAGGGCACCAAGAACAACTCTGATCCTTTGTACCATGCTTGAGACCTTCACTGCTGTGGGTTAAGGGTCAGGTTCTATCCAGATTATTTTCCATTGTTGCCTAAAAAGGAAAGGCCTCTCTGAACACTGAGAAATCGCTTTAAAGCCTTGATTTAACAGCACAGGATTTGCTATGCTGGATCATGGCACGAGTTCCACGGAGAGTAGTTTCCCTCCTAACTCGACAACCCACACCAGAGCCTTCAGAAGGAGCTCCAGTGCATCAGTGTGCAAACAGGGGTGACACCCCAACTGCAATGAACACACCAGAGGGTGTCTTCTGGCTCACAGAGCTTCTATACTATGGTTATTGCTGTTCTAGTTTGCAAACCTGTAGATATTGTAAGCTGTCACAAATTTATAAAGATCTTTCAAATATCCAGAGTAGTTAACTCAGGGACCTGCCACATCAGTGAACTCCATTGACTGGCTGTTCCTTAACAGAACCAAGATTCCATGTTTGTGTTCTCAGTGTACTTGTACCTCCTTGTAATCTGTCATGCTGTGGGGCAAAGGTAAATAAAAGAGTTTCCAGTTTTACTATAACTTGCATAAATGCCTGGCAATTCTTTGGAAAACTTCACATTTTTCACCGTCGTGTTTCCTCATGACAGGTAAACAATCTTTTTCTATGCAGTTTGCTCTCGTCTTACTGTCCCTCCAACAGGCTTTTTTGTCTGTCTCAGGTTTTATGCAACTCCTGCTATTGCTCTCTTCTGTACTGGGTTTTACTAGCATCTGTGGGCCAGATGCAACAGAGCTCTAACCAGTTCCATAAGCAGTGGTGTCAGTTCTGGAGTCTGAGCTGTGCATTTCCTCCAAAAACTCCCAGCTTCCAAAGGATGAGTTGGAGTTAAAGCAAAAAAAAAATTTAACCGAAGAATGATCCTAAGCCATGAAAATTGTCAATAGCTACACTTGCTCTTTAAAAATTAATTGGAACAGCACATGAGGTTGTTTAAATCCCTGAAATTAGTGTAACTCTTCAGGGTCCTTAAGAGAAGTTGGAATGAGCTCCCAGTTCCAGTACCTTACACAAGCTCTAGTTCCAGAAGGTGATTAATCCCTCTGAGAATACCTGAAGCAAGATACATCCTCCACAGATGGGCAAAGGTAGAGAAGTGACCCTTTCTGCACATTGATGTAGTATTTATAATACTAGTTTCTATCTCTTTCAGTGACACAAGTGGTTGTTAGAGTCCTAGCAATGGTATCTCAGGCACGATAGCACAGTAAGCATCTTTCCAATTCCAGGCTCATCACCAGAAATCACAGGTTGGGGTTACCTTGGTGAGGTTACATGACCAGATCCTTGGGGGAAACATCCACAGGAGAGACTGGGGCATGTATTAACAACCAGTCTTTCAGAACCTTAGTCCATGTATTTGCTAGGGTTAAATCCTATCTTGCAAGCTTGAATTGAGTGCAGGAGAAGAATTAGGCACCTAGGAATTTGGTCTAAAACTCTGAGAAAGATTTGCTTAAGCGAAACAGGAAATGATGAGGAAGATTTCAGGAATCCATTAAGGATTTACCCTGAGGTCTATTTCAAAGTCTCCTAGCACAGTCCACACATGCTGATTAAATGTGGGCAAAGCTATGTGAATTTGACACTCTGAATCTTTGGATTAAATTTAACTTATTTGAGGAAAGCTGTATTTATTGAAGAGATGAAATTGCTCCTTGATAAATTTTTGGCATATTAAGCAGTGTTTGCAATTTTTTACTAAAAAAAATTACCTGCTAAATTAAACCTAATTCTTTTGTTATTTTCTGGAGTATATGCTAACTAAAATAATCGTTCATTTTATTCCCTAATTAATTTTCTTTAGAAAAATTCATTGCTCATTACATCATAAATAATTTTTTTTTTGCTTTAAACCACTTTACCACCATTAACAAATTAATTTTTATTGCCCTTTCATAAATGGCAGAGTACTATGGAACAAAAAGCATCTTAATCATTCCATTGTTTTTTTCTGAACATTCAGAGCCACAGTATTCAGTATTGATGGTTTCAATATATAAGTCATCTCTGTGGCCAGTTAATGGACAGATTCTTCTTAATGGAAGACCTGATCCATCTCCAGTAGAAATCAGTGAACCCTTACTTCTCTACTCTATGACTGGAAGAATTAAATAGTTATTGAACTGAGAAAACCAAACAATAATGAGGACTGCAGAAAATCTGCTCTTACCTGAACTGGATGTGTTGAACCACCAGAAATTTTGCATCCTGAAATGTTGTTTAGTCTTGGACTGTTGCCAAGGAGAGTTCCTGGATTTTTCTATGGAAGAACAGCCCAAAGATTGTCCCCTTTCCTGAAGGAAAGCAGTTAGGGGCAGTTGTGTCACTTCTCCTGAACACAACCAGAGCTTCAGTCTCGTTTGAACTCACCAGTTCATCAAACTGTCCTGGAGTCATAGATGGTGTAGTAGGATCCACTCCCGATAAGAGTGACTGGGTTGTCGCGGCAGACTAGATCAATAAAAAGTAATGGCTATGGTATTTTAAACAGTTATCATAGCAATAAAAACATTAAAATATTGCTGTCAGATATCCACAATCTAGACTGCATTTTTTCTCAAATCTGGCCAATTCTGGCAGGAAGAAACCCACAAAACCCAACAAAAAACTACAAATAAACAAACAAGAAACAAACCATATCCAGAACTTAAACCAAACCCTATCCAGAATGCTGTAAAAAATGTGAAAGAAAATAACACTGCAATCAAAATAATTCTCCAGAATTTCAAAAGTTGGGATCAGTAAAAATGTATCCACTTACCTTTGGAACAAGTGTAGGACGTGTAAGTTAATGTTGCTGATATGCAATTCATGCAGAGAGAGCTCTCAGGATTTATATGGCAAGTCAATGGAAATTCTGCTGAAGAAGTCAAGACATGGGACATGTTGTGGGGGAAAATCAATATATTTTGCTGGATAGTGGCTCTTTTAAAACTAGAACTGTATTTAATTCTTTTTAATACTTTGTAGATTTCACTGCTTTCTTCTCTCTGTGCTAATATTCTTTAAAACTCATCCCTTTTCCCCCTGCACTTTCTCTGTGTTGTCACCCTACTCAAAACATGAATTGCAGATTTTCTCAGTTTTTGTACTTCACTCTCATTCATTATCTGATCTGTGGAAGGCTAAAGGTACACTTATATTTCAATAACAAGCTTTCAGTTTATCAATGGGCTCATTTTGTTCATTCCTCCACCTCCTCTGTACTAAGGATATTTTCATGATAACAATTAATAGAAGCAAAAATTTTTATGATACTGCCTGGGATCAAGTTTTCAGCTTTTAAAATTCAGACTATATATATACAGATCATATTACCTCTGGGAAAGCTTTTATTAATCTCAACATCAGAGCTGTTTCAACAAATCTACCATAATAATGAAAAGACATCTTATCACATTTTGCTTTCAGTAAATTTACTATTCTTTGATAAGGCTGCAAACAAGTGAGAAGTAATTGATCTGTAATTAGTGTGGCAACTGCACAAGATAGACTGCACTGGGATTTCATCATTTTTCTGTCCAGTGCTATGCATCCAGCTCTGTAATATTAAATTATTTAGCTTCTCTCTTCAAATACAAATGGTTTCATGCATCCTCCATTATTTTAGCAGCTCTCCAAAGACGAGAATAACATTTAAATTTCTGATTATCTGTCACCAGCAGAATTATTGCCAAAGGCATCATTTTTCAAATATGCCTTGCCATCTCCTTACTTAGAAAGCCATTGTCTGCCCATGCCTGTGAATGGACCCTCTGAAAGCCCGTTTGATCTGCACCCAATTATCCCTATTTGTCACTTGACTGCACTAAGCCTCCTGATATATATGATTGCCTAGCTGAATCCTTCAAGAGCTATGGTAACTAAAGGGCACAAGCTTAGCACACTGTGGCTGTGGCGCAGTACCACTACCATCATCTACATTACAGTTTCCAATTACTCAGGCTCTGTCTGCCACTCCTTCCAAGAACATGCTGCAGGTTGTCACCTAAGTCCACAGGGAAAACAGTGGCCTTCTGACACAGTTTTTTGTAGCGGGACTTTTTTGTAGGAGCATATGAAGCATGATTTTTTCAGTAGTGTGTTTCTTCTTAACTTTGAGGACTGGGGAGAAGAAGGTAACGTGGGTGTTCATTGACCTGGGAAAAGAAGTGGCCATAGTTTAATTTACGTAATTGAAGACATAATTTCTTCAATAGATCAGGAAGAGAGAGATGACATTACCCTTTTGTCGCTCAGCTTAATTTTCTTTTCATTAACAGTTACATTCATCAGTTCACCAAGAAGTCGAAAGGAGAGCCTGTCCCTTGAACTCAGAAGTGTCAGGATAGTTACATATTAGTTCATATCCAGACTCTGAATCTTTATTAATTTCTACAGTATAACTGACACAGGAAAATGAGCAGAACAGAATACCAAGTGAATGTGCTTCAGTGTCTCTGTATATAACAAGTTTCAGATCTTAGTTTCTATTCCATTTTTTACGCATTCTAAGTCTAAATTTTTCTCCACAGCTGTAAAACCAAAACGAGGCTTTTAATGAGCTAATGTAACTGATATGGTGTGTTGCTATTGTAAAACATAACAATTAGCACAAGTGCTTCAAAAATTCCTCTCAAGTATATATTTTCCACCAGCTAATTTCATTTGTTAATTGCCTTAGGTTTGTCATGTCCTTTAAAGTGTCTCACAGTGCCATCCATAGCAACAAAAATGCCTTGGAATTGTTGCTTAGCTTTGATGACTGGTATATTGACACCACCAGTCCTGCCCCAGCATAGTGCGTTGGTAACCATCCATTTCCATTTTATGCATGCTTTATTTTTCATGTTTGTGGCATTTAGTGCTTTAGGTATCTCTTTTTGTAGCAACCCCCTTGTGATTCGCATCTGTCCATACTGCGGTTGAAGGGTGACTGGCCATTGTGGGCAGTGTTTATTCCTGCCTTCCTCTGATAGCATATGTTTCGATGATTTTCAGGTTTCTCCGGAGCCTGTTTTCTAGTAAAAATTACACATGTGATGAGAAATAGACATCTTCCCAAGCGCCTCACCAGATCTCTGTCATGCAGAGCTTTGCAGATGGTGCTCAGCCTGGTGCCAGGTTTTCCATGAATGGAAGCGACTAAGTAGACCTTGAGTACAAAATGTCTGCAATCTGCTCCTAATATCTGCAGTACTGAAGTATGTTTTTCAGCAGTCGTCATTAGACCCCTGAACTTGTGACAGGAACTTTGACTGGATTGTTTTCCTGACATATGTTAAATTAAGGGACGTTCTAAACTCTAAATACGTTCATTTACGTATTTTACTTAATCAAATATTTAACATTTTCTCTGCCCGTAATACCTACAAATCTCCCTCACTCTGATCCTAATCTTCCTTTTTAATCTCTTAGCTAAGCAGGAATTACAGATGGCAAATTCATGCATTAGTTTGCTCACTTGAAGTGCACTATAAAGCAAGAAGCAAGTACTCAAGCCATGGGAGCCAGATGTTTTGCACTTCCCAAAGATTTACCATGTTATGAGTTACAGATACTGTGGTACAGCCCAGAGGACAGCATTAACATGACTTTTCACTCACCTGGACTTTCTGTAAAATGAGAAGGTGAAATGGGAAGGTGAGACTGGAGGGTGAGCTTTTTGAGTAAGTCTCCCTACACAGAGGAGTACTGGCAGCCTCAGAGTTAGTGAGATCTAAGTCAAAATTAACTTGAAATATATTAGTAAGAAAGAAAAAAAGAAATTAAAAGAAGGCCTAATGACATATGCGGTAAAGCTCTTTGTACACCCAAGATGCTTAGAATGTGGAATTAGAGGCAGGAGGAAGAAAAGCACTAAGGCCTGGCCTATGTAAGCTGTTTTACCCTCTGCTGTCCCTTGTAGGTTTAGTCAAGCTCAGCCACACTTCAGATCTGGCCACATAAAGTACCTGCCCTTATTTGACTTCTCCTGGGCTCTGCTGCTCAGACTCATCATGGAAATCAAACAGAAGCTGGACCTCATTATGATAGACTAATGGGGAACTGGCAAAGAGCCTCTGAACATGCAACAAAATGGCAAGGGCGGTGCACTGAAGGCAGGCACAGCAAGCCTGGTCTGAGGCCAGGGAAGGCTGTGAAGGCACTCCTGATGTCCACCCACTCCCCTTGACTTGTGTGGGCACTGCCAAGAAGTTGCCTCCTCTGCCTGGTGCTTGGGGGCTTTTTATCGGAGAAACCTTGACAGTAGAAATTGTCTGTGAATTTGCCACGTAGTCTCCAGACCCTGTATGTAAGCCAGCAAGTACAGGTTAAATCTGTCAGGCCGAATCTCAGACCTGTTCCAAGGGACGGTTGTTGGTATATATATTAAAGGAAAAAAAAGTCCTTTGTGTATTTTTCAGCACTGTGATAAGAAAAAACAGGTATATAAATACGCAAAGATTAGTGGTTGGCTCAGGGTGTTGGTAGTGTCAATCGTGTTACTGATTTAAATCCAGTCTGTCCAAATGACCCAAATTAACTACCAAGCAACTGACTGACAGGCTGTGACGCAGGTTTAGGGCCCCTGGTCCAGAACAAAAGGGACAAGTGTTCCCAAAATCCCATTGCTGACGCTGCGGGGTGGCAGAAAGGAGGCTCCTGGAAAGGCTGTAAATGATTTGCACAGCAGGACAGGCAGGACAGTGAGATTGTGCAGGCCAAGCAGGAGAGGATATGAGACATCCTGTGGGGCTGAGGGAGAAGCCAACCCACAGCCAGAAAAAGGGATACCTTGGGCTACCCTCTGTCAGTGAATAAGAGCAAATTTGATGAAAGACTGAAAGCAAATTTACACACAAATTGTTTCCATAAAGTGAATGGAAGTGGGCTGAATTCTGATGAATTCACACAGCAGTTGCATAGTGGAATGGAAAACCATGAAAGCCCTACACACGCACACATGCACAGAGCCTGCCAAAACAAAATGTGATCAAAGCAGAAAGAAGCAAACATATGGACAAATTCTTAGCAAGAGAAAAGCGTAGCCAAGTTCACTGACCTTTCTTTTAATTTTCCTTAGTTCTCAGCTTTATGAGGAGTGCAGGAAATGGAATGTGCTAATCCCAGCTGATACAATCTTCAAGAAAGGTGCAAAATCCCCCCAAACTAGAGAAAATTGAATGCAGCCAGAAGCCTGTTTAATCTGCTCTCGCCCAGTGTCCTTCCAAATAAAGCTCTCCTGATGTTCTCTCAGGGGCTACCAAATAAGTCAACAAGGAACTTGCAGTGTGGCAGAGAGCTTGTTTTCAAGAATATATTAATACATCTCATGGAATGATCACTTCAAGGAGATGAGAATTTATTTGTACCGTTGGGGGATATTTTTTCATATGGCAATGAAGAGCTCCAGAGTTTTTTTGTTTCTGTTTTTGGTTTTTTTTGTTGTTTTTGTTTTGTTTTTGTTTTTTTATGTTGTTTTTGTTGTTGTTGTTGTTGCTGTTGTGGTGGTGTTGGGTGTTTTTGAAATTTATTTATTTTTATTATTATTATTTATTTTATTTTAATGTATTTGCTGTTGCTCCATTTCCAGTGTCTCTTTCATTATCACATCATTTGATAGCACCCAGCAGAGCAATAGGGGATATTGCTAGGGAATGCATTGGTTGGGGATTTAAACTGACTTCTGGAGGTCTATATTTGGGGTTCATCTTGTAATGTTTTCAATCTGCTGCTACATAAACACGAACATGGAGGGTAGAATCTGAAATTTTCACATGATTTTTACTCCTTTGCATTCCCAGAGCCATTATCATCACAAAGTAATAATTTAAAGCAGTGAGGGTCCTTGTGAAATAGAAAATTTTACACTTATTTTACAAACAAATGGATTATAGTAACAAAATAGATGAAACCCAAGCCAAGGATATAATGACAATGCCTCACATCCAGCTTCAGGCAGCACAATGAGAGTATAAACTTTGGTGTTTCTTGGTGGAAGGTATAACATAATCCCCTTCTTACTCACCCTGGTGGGAGTTTTGGCACTACCTTTGTGGGGTCAGGATTTCATCCACTGCTCATGAGAAGCAGGGCTGCCAAACTGACCATTATCTGGGGCTGGCAGCAGAGCAATACCTGTGCCACCTGCATGGGTGAGAGTACTGTACTTGAAACAGTCTCCCAATGAACGCTGACTTATTCAACTTTTATTTTACCAAACTTTCCTGAAGACTAGTGGAGTATTGAGTTAAGTTTTGTTTTGACCAGATATTCCCCATGCAGAGATTACCCAGTAGAGCTCACAAATTGCAGTGATGAACCCTCTAAAAAACACAGGGATACACACACATTAGACTGTCTTAATCTTGAGCTCATGTCTTAAACTGAAGTGCAATGTCTTAATTGATAACTCTCTGATTTGACTATTGTGTGACTGCCTATAGAAATTTTTGTCTAAATACATTGTTAAATTAATAAAAAAATGCAAGAATTTATCGTGTGGCACTTTATTAGACTATACAGGAAGTTTTTGTTTGATTTTTGCCTGGAGGTAATACAGTTTATTCTCTTATAATATGGGTGATGGACCATCAATCACCATACCAGTACATACTAAAGAGGTTGTGGTTTAAACTGACCACTGAGCTTCTGATCAGCTGCTAGAGTGGGACCACAGAAATAGAAGCATGATTGAAAATCTAGGTATTAGTGACTGAAATAAGAGGGTTTAGTAGGAAGGATCAAGGTTTTTCAACTAAATGTTCCCTTCATGCCAGAACTTTATTTTAAAGAGATGGATTAACTTTAGTTTGTAAGTGTCATAACTGTTTTTTACATAGGAACTTTGGAAAACTTTGGGAACAGAAACATTCTTTTTGTACTATTTAAAAAAAAATTAAACATTTCTTTTAATGGTATACTTTTCCCTCTGTTGTTCTGACTAAAATAAATTAAAATAAAATATTTCATTTTTGTTTTCATCTCATTCTTTTCTGATCACCAATTTTTTAAATATTCTGCAGTGTTTTCAAGTTGCCGAGCAAAATTCTGCATCATCTCCATTCTTTTGTCACTCTGTAACCTTTCTAAGCATGAAAAAGTATGGAATATGGAAAGGCGGAGGAAAGTAAAAATGGAAATGTGAAAAACTAGTCTGCCTAGACATAGGCAAAAGAATGAAAAAGCAGAAGAACGAGAGAAAAAAAAAAAAAAAAGCCAACATCTAAAGCTATTCTGCCCAAAAAAAAAAAAAATCCCAAACTCTGAGTTTCCTAGAAAAAGTTTGAATTTAAGCATTAGATAGGAGAACTCTACCATCTATTCTTTTTCCTTTGTAAGCTGCAATTGACAAGGCAAAAAACCATTTTCAACTTATATAAAGCAGCATGCTGAGAGGGTATGATGGCATTATAATGCTGAACACTGTATCCCTGCCAGACATTCTGGAGCTGCTTTTTTGCTATTTCCCTCACAGTCCTTCCTCTACCCTGCCTTTTGCTCAGGATGTTGGTGTAAAATTTTGTGAGGTAATATATAGGGACAGCCAAATTATTTCATGTTGCCTCTGACCCACATAATACAAATGAAAAATTAAAACAAAACCAAAATTATTTTAGAAGTTGACTAAAACAATTTAAACAATATGCAGTTTCTCAAAGAAGAAAAGGGCAACGAGTATTAGTTCAGAGAAAAGAACATGAATATTTCAAGGTCCTGCTTTAGTAGATAAGTCCATTAGCAAATTCAGAAAGGCTCATAAACCTTGCAATATCTCCCTGTAACAAATGAAAGAAATAAAGACTGAATATATTGGTATAAAAGAACTGTTATAAAAGCTGTTCTTTCTTGTGTATTTTCAGGTACATCAGGCTGAGTTTGTAATGGTTTTCATTTTGCATACATTCCCATTCATCCACAAGTGTAGACATCCTTTGGCCACATTTGCATGGGCAAATGAGCAACTATACAATTAACGTTGTATGATGTAGGCTCAGAAATATAGAAACTGTGTGTTGAAAACTCTATTCTTTCTAAAAAGTATGTCTTTTGAAAATGTGACAACAAACCTTCTGTGTTCTCACATCTACAGGAAAAAACCCCCCTTGTTTTAGTCATTTTGATAAATGCAGGAAGCCTTACCATTAAAGAAATCACAGCCATCTCTCCTGGGTTTAAAGAGAGAATGCAACAAAAGCATCATGTAAATTGCATTGTCAGGACTGACACACATCTCTACATGCACTTGCTACCGTTCTTGAAGATTTAAAAGTGAAGAAGGAAAAGCAAATTTGAATGAATACCCAAAGGTTTATTTAATAATGTAATAATTTTCCTGGCTAAAACAGAGTTCTAAAAGTGGCTCCCAGAGCTAGTAAAGCTGTACTCTTGATCTGCATTTGTCTTCCTGGAGATACCCTAAATAGGCTGTTTTCCCGTTAACTTCTTTCCCTTTAGGTGGTACAGGAAAACACATTTAGTCAGCTTTAGCCTGAAGACACATGGAAGAGAAATTGAGAGTCCTCCTGTTTCAGCAGTCTCTTATTCCAGTATCCACCACAGTCCCACTCTGGGTGTAATAGTATGAATCTATGAAGTCTCTCTGCTTTTACCTACTTCCAGCTTTGGATGCAGAGGTCACCATCCCTCTGCTGCATTCCCAGCTTACCAAGCTGCAGAAGAGATCACCCCCAAATGCCTGTGTGCTGCTCACAGACCCTTCAGCTTTGAGCCATGCATCATCCCTGCACTGCCTGCTGCAGAGTACTTGTGACTGGTTCTGCAAGGCAGGAGCATCCTGTCCTTTCACAGCTCACCCAGCAGAGATACTTCACCCCATCTGAGGTGCTCTTCCCCCTGCTATTTCCTCTGTGCATCCATGTGTGAATACAGTGAGACCTGACTAGATTTTCTAGCATTTATACTCTCAAATTTACTGTTTTATGATGGCTCATTAATGAGCTCTACAGCAAAGATGTTTGTTCAACCTCTCCTTGCACGCTGTTAAAACTGTGCTGTTTTAATAGCTGGGAGCCCACAAGATCAGATCTCTGCTCAAGAATATTTATGTGTGGTAAGAGTATTCAATTTGCCAACAAATGAGGTTACAGTGCCTTGTAAGTCATTCATTTTGATGTTTATTTCCTCTGGAATTGCTCTCAGGGGTAGATCTTCCTTCCTGTCAAATGGCTCCACATTCACTTCTCACCAGCTGTTCTTCGATATCTCTGAATGTTTTCTGGACTGAGAGAAATGCATATTCCTGATTTGCTTGATTGCAACCTCTGACAAAGAAAGCAAAGCCCAGCCTATGGCTTTAATCAGATGCTATGAGAGGAAAGAGAGGAATGCTGGGAGAAAAAGATTAACAGAGGGTTTTTTTCCATATTTTTTCCCCACTCCTTCACCTTTTCCTTTATTTTTTCTGTGGGTGCAGGTTAGGCAGAAGGTCTTAGAGTAATTTTGATCATTTGGTTCAAAGGGCATCACTGTGAAGCACTCACTGTGCTGTGGTGGCAGAAGATATTCACTTTCTTTCACCTCATTGCTGTAAGCAGGCCATTGCAGTTTACAAGAAGACTTAAATAAATTCCTACATAAAGACTGCAGCCCCCACTGACAAGACAAATAAAATCTCTCCAAGCTGAGCACTGAGGAAAACTCAATCAACTGAGCAAGATCTGTGTGTCACATACTGGCTGCCTAATGTAGCTCTGATTAACACACTTATATGTTGGAACCAAATACAGGCTAATTCTTTGTGAAAAAAAGAAAAAGAAAGCAAATGAGGACGACAGACCTCTTGCAATGCAAGTGTTGTTGTATAAGCTCCGAGTCCCAGTTTCAGTGACTTTGTACTGCTCCCATTTTACTTTATTTTTTCTTTCTGTGGGACTTTTTGCCACTAATGAAAACAGAAGTTGCAAAGCATGCATGTCTTGATTTCTTAATAGGTTTTCTACTCTACTAGGACACCTTAGCATCTTGAAAGTTTTAAGTTGATATACAGTGTAACAGTAAAAAATTAATTATTATTAAGGGTTAACCAAGGACCTGAGTGGTGGAAACCAATCCAGTTGTGTATAATTAGAGAGTAGCTACCTTATAATATTGAAGCTGTAAATAGCCCCAGCGGGGGCCCTGACAGAAGGCTGAGGTGTTTACAAGGCACAAGAGATGCTGCCTCAAAGTACATAATTCTTGTTGCCATAACTATTGCTGATATAATAGATGTGTTCATTAAAACCAGAGGATTATTTGTTTATCCATCTTTCTCTGTTGCAGGCCCTTCCTCAGAGGAGGGGAGGGCAGCTTCCTTTCAATACAAATTTACAGCAGACACCTTTTTTTTTTTTTTT
>VZTJ01003820.1:329040-356142 GCA_013397795.1 Orthonyx spaldingii
TTTTTTTTTTGCCCAGTCAGAGGAATATTAAAGGATTGCTTTATTGATTGCTAACCAGAGGTCTGTTCCCCATTGGGAAAACTAACTTCTCCAAACTGCTTGCAAACAGCCCTGCCAAATCCAGAAGGGAATGAAATGTGCACGCATCCATTTTCAGGCTCCCGTTGGGCCTTGGGAGTGGCACTTATTAAGTCTTTGTCTGCCAGGCATGCGCTGCTTTCCCCAGCAGGGCTGTTTCACAGCTTTCTCCTTATGTGCTCAGCCAGGTTGCTGGAAAACTCATCCTGGGCCAGTCTGGCCTGAGAGAGAAGGTGTAAAAGTCACCTGAGGAGGAAGGAGAGAAGCTGTCACACCTGACCACAACACCCATTACCCATCCCCCTGCTCTGGTTGCAGGGAAGGGGTGAAGGAATCTGGAAACAGGGAGACATGTTGAGCCTGGGTGAAAGAGTGAGGGTGTCTTTATTGCTCCAATAGTTACCAAACATTCCTGAAGACAAGCCTAGTGGGCTATTGAGTTGAGTTTTGTTTTGACTAGATATTCTCCACACAGAGATTACCCAGGAGAGCTCCCAAACTGCAGTGATGAACCCTCTACAAAATTCAGGGACACAGACATATTACTGCCTGAATCTTGAGCTCGAGTCTCAAGATATTTCCAAACTTACTTGAATAGGTAAGAAATTAAACTCATTTTCCCCAAGTGGAACCTAGCTTGTTTCTGACAGTGACTGGTGACTGATCTCCCTGCCTTTGTCTCCATCCATAATACTTTTCCTCCTTACTGGGTGCCCCAATCATCTTGGAGAGGAGGAGTGGGCACCTGGTAGCCAGGTGAGGTTGGCGCCTCAGAGCCCCATGGGCACCTGACCCCAGCATGTGGTTCCAGAGCTCCTGCCCTGTCACTGCACACACAGAGTTCTCTGTGCACTGCAGAAATTCCAGCATGTGACCATGTGCAGCAACATGAGGAAAGACACCAGAAATACCACAGTAGCATTACCAGGCAGCTAATAATAGCCAAGCAGATATAGCATCTCTCCACAGGGCCTTCACGGCTTGCTTCCAAATGGTGAGGCCGCAAGTGGCTGGAGAAGGCTGCCAATAAGATGACATCTTCACAGGCCATGCTAAAGGCTTCATCACAGCTCTGTGCCCCTAGAAATGAGCAAGGGACTGATTTTCACAGACTGGTATTTCTGGATGGGCTTTAACCTAATTTTTTTCTGCCTTAATACTACCTGAGGTGTGAGATCATGACTTGGGCTTAATAGATATTGTGCATTTATCTCCAGAAGATGCTGCTCCAGGTGTCTTCAGGCTTGTGCCATTGCTAGCGTGCCAGAATGAATCACTTGCTAATTTTGGAGCAAATGTGAAGAAACAGCCTGGGTTTCAGAAGGTGGAGATCCAGTGTCAGGCTATGGAGAGCAAGCATGCTGGCATGCATCCTGCAAGCACGGTATGGGTGGTAAGTGTGCTCTGCAGTGGTCACTTTGAAATGAACTGGCCTGCTTGGAAAGAGTAACTGCCCTACTGCATGAAACCATGAAGCCATGAAATCATGAATCCATGAAACCTATCACCTAAACTGCAAGCTGTCAGAGTTTCCATGCACAACTGCATCTGAGGAAAGATTAATTTATTTACCCATAAGATAAAAGATACAAGAACAGTGTTTCTCTCCTAGCATCATCATCTGTAGCCTAAATATTTCTTTTACCACTGCTTTTATCCTCACCTGTTGTAGCCCAGTCTTCCAGGCATCAGTCATTCATCCTGTCTTTGGTGTGTAACTTTATCCCCTTATACTTTTACACATATTCATTTTAATTGAATTTTATCGTATATTGCCTTGCTGTCACATCAATGTTGAAGCTCAGAATTAGAAAAAGTGTACACAATTATTTTTTACTTTTTGTTTCCAGTCTGCCTACCCTTTGTGCAGTGGAACTTTTGTGTCTTGGCTTCCTGATCACTATGAGGGCAGACCAGGATGGAGCAAATGCAGGGGGTTGGCACAAACAGCTTGGTCACCAGCTTGCAGGATAAACAGCAGGTGTGATATCGGAGGCTGCCAAAGTCTGGCAAGGTAAGAAGAAAGCCTCAGTGTAACATGGACCAGCTTGGGATCTCTAAAGGTCAGTCTCAGCATCCAAAACTCCTTTTGTTCTCACAGGTTTGGGGTCAGGGGGGATATTGTTGGTTATTTTTAGTAGGTTTTTTGTTTTTCACCTGTCAGTTTTTGCACTTGCAGGAGAGATTTCAGCAGAGGCTCAAAACCTTTCAGTCTGCTTTGTTGTCTCTGCTCTCCATTGTCACCAGCGCCTGGTTGCCAAGGTAGAGTCTGGAAGCCAAAGTTTGCCAACTTGATCACAGCTAAATGTTTTGCCAAACGTTTCCCCTATCCACACATTCCAAAGTCACAATTGGTAGCAATCCCTTCAGATTTTCCTGAGGCTCATCACAGGAAAGCAACTCTGTTGAGGTTTGAACAATAAGGTGATCAGAAAACATTTCAAAGTAAGCTAACACTGTGTTCTTAAACACTATGGAAATGTTATTGCAAATCAGCTCCTGGCCAAGTGGTAAGCACGTGTGCTTAATTTGAAGTATTGATTTCATGATTAAGCACTATCCGCAGTATTGATAGATGTCCCTGAATCAGGGCCTTAAAGTATGCAGTGGCTCTTCTAATTAGCTACTTCTGTCATTTCACCATGACCTCTTAATTTTATATGATTGGAGTTTTACTAGTTTATGAAAGAATATAAAAGCATTCGATAAGAAAGCAGGAAACAGTGAATCAATTCAGTCCATTCTCATGAGGGGTTTGATCCTAGGATATGGTGAGTATTGGCAGTGCTTAGAGAAGTCAACATAGAGGCCATTGTACAACTTCAGGTAACTTGTCATTAAAGCAAACCATAAGCTTTTCTGGTTATCCACATTTTCACATGCCAACAAAAATCATAAAGTAAAAAACAGAGCAGCATTGTCATTTAAAGGGGTCTTAAGAGACTGAAACATTTAGTATTCAGCAATGAATGCAGAGGACAGATGGACAGACAGACTCTAGGTACTAGCCAACTCTCTTGCAATATTATTTAAAAGATGACAGCACTAAGACACATTCTGAAGAAATGCATGGCTGAGTACATTCGTATTAGGAATTATGGAGTTTTAGCAGGCATAGCTCTTGCTAATTTTCAAAGAGGTTATAGTTCTGTCATTGATCACAAAATCGTCAGTTTCAGCATCCCATTCCATCCCAAAAAGCCAGATGAAAAAAACTCATTATATCGTGTTTGCATTCATACAATTATGGTAACCAGAAAACAACAATCACAAATTTGCTTATAAATCATCCTGCAATTCCACCCTGTAAAGAGATACAAATACAATTTAAGCGTTGCCTTTATGGTATTGATATTGTATTCCTACCTATAAATAAATAAGGTTTGTGAGATTAGAAAGTATAGTGACCTTCCTGTAACAGTGTAGGAAAGCAATTAGCTCAAGGTCACTTGCAGATCTGAATGGCTTAGGAGGATAGTTTAGTCCTGAGCTGCTGACCAGGACAATGAGATTTATATATCCTTGTTTGTAGATACTATGATATTTGTTTAACATGTCCGTCTGGATAATATTTGCACTGAACAAGCAGGGGAGAAAGGATGAAAGAGCCAAATGTCAGCTATTTTATGTTTGTGGGTACAACAAAAGGGAGAGTTTACAAATGTCAGCAACTTGTTTTCGTGTTTCACTCCTTCAAAGCATCTTGCAACAAAAAAAATTGGATGTGACAAGAAATTAATCCATATTGTGATCTAATTATTATTGGAATTATGGGGAAAATGTAAGATGTCTAAAATATTTAATTGTGAGAAGTGTCTATTAAGCTAACTTTGCAGTGAACTTGTAAGATTTTTAAACACTTGTGCCAGGTTTGAGGTGCCTAAATAGCCAGAAGACTGTGATTTTTTCTTTCAGAGATATACATGGAGTACACAAAAAAAAATTCCTCTACTTGTTGCAATCCAGACCAGGGACTGGTCACAGCATCTTCTTACTGCCATTGCATGGGCACAAGGGTTTTTCTTCCAGGCTGGAGAGGGAAGGTGAGTTGGGGAACCCAAACTCCTGGGAGGGCTGGCAGAGCTGGGGCTGCTGTGCTGAGCCACATCCTTTTGCCAGCCTGGATGCAGTGGAAGTGGTGCTTCATTCCCATGGTGAAGTCTCAGCTTTTGGGAAGTGTTTACACATAAACTGATAACAGCTGAAAAAACCCTGGCTTTATACTTTAAATCTCATTTAACTATCTCACTTTATCTCACTAAACTACCTCTGTGACAGATTACCATGTCAGGCAGTGTTGTTTGGGGTATCTACACCTTGATCAAAAGCCTGTAAATACTTGTTTACACGCCCTTCTACAATCTGCTGTTGTGTGTTTTCATATCAAGCTGTAACAAGGCAAAAAGGAAGTGCTCACCCAGGAGCTCTCCTGAGAGTTTGCCAAAAAATTAGATAGCCCAAGCCAACCTGTTCAAACCAAACTGAACCAATGAATACAACTATTGGCACAACAAAGTCATCCCTTATTCACTGTGATTGTGTAACTCAGATGGAAATGAAGAATTTAGCTCAGCTCCTCTTTGGGGGCTTAACTGTCAGCTGTAACTGAGGAATACAAAATGGAACTACAGAAATATCAATTAATAAAAAAGTGTATTAGATATCCCTTTCTTTCTGTAATGTGTGGTATGCAGTGCAGGGTTTTAAGTTTAACTCATTGAACACACTTGTCTCTGGCAAGTCAATGCCTTGAGGACATCTGGGGCTGTGCAGGTTGTTGTCTCTCCCTGTAAAAGCACCCTTGGATCATTACTATCCACAAAAAGTTCAACAAGAAAGGAGGGAAGGCAGAAGGAAGGGCAGAAACACTCAATACCGTGCTCTTTCTCAGCCCCTCACTTCCTCAATGTGACCCTGGCTCCTGAGCCTCTGCCCTGGCCTCCCTACCTCCAGCCCCCACAGAATGACCCTGAGGGTATCTCCCCACCCAAGCCCCATGCTCCTTGCAGGTGGTGGTCAGGTATGCACCACCCCTCCACAGTCTGAGGTCAAGAGTCAGCCTGATGTGGCTCCAGCTGTGAGCTCCAGGGGTTTTCCTGGGTTTCCATCTCTGTCCTTGCACCAGGAGCAACCAGTGCAGTCACAGGCACAGCTGCTCCACCAGGGACTGTGGTCTCCCATGCCAGGTATGTAGTGCTGGGTTCCTCCTGGGCTGGAAGTGCCTCATGGACCACTATTTCAGCAGTTCCAATTCCTTTCCTGTCCAGTTGTACTAGCAGCAAAAATCATCAATACAAGTTCTGTTTTGTTGTTTGGGTTTTGCCTTTTTTTTTTCCCCTCTTCAGATTTTTTTCATAGGTTTCAAAATCATGGCAAATATTTTACAGCAGTGATGAACTGCTTGTCACCAAATGATTTGGTAACTTTCCACATTGTCTTTGATCACTTAATTAGGTCGAGTATATCACATTTTGTATAAAAAATAATGGAACTTATTTGCATCTGTATTAAAACTTGGACATAGTACAAGACTTCAAAAGAAAGGAGGAGGAATCTTTCCATGTTTTTGGCAAGGTGATGTAACTAGCAGCAAGGAAAGTCAGAACTGGGCTCATTGCTTTGCATGTATCTGAGATGCTGATGTTTGTGAGAAATTCTTACAAAGCGCATGAGAGTAATTACGGTTTTAATGATTGACTACAGCCAGTTTTCACAAGGGGAAGGGGCTACCAGAGCTGCAGGCAAGAGAAAACCTGGGGTTTGGGGTGTCCTACGGTTTAACTCTCATACCACTGATATAATGGCAGTCTTCTTTCGTCAAGAGGTCATTAGGTCAACCAAGTGGTTAAGTTCCTAGGAGCTTAATTTGTGTCAAGGGGACTGCATGTTTGTACAACCCATCTGAGAATACCATCAGGTCCCACAGGCTTTCAGACAAATCTTGCACTTATTTAACTTTGCGTGGAGTAAGAGTAGATTCTTGTCATTAGTGCAATTAATTCAAATATATATCATTATAATCTTCAGCAGCATTCACCTATTCAGAAGCATGCTCTCTCTCTATTTTGTGCACATAACTTCCCTTGACATTAACAGGAGGGGATAATAGACATGGAAATGTAAAGAGAGGTTAATACTCTTTCCTGTGACCTTCCCAGAGACATCATATTTTCTCAAGCTGACCTCTCATTATGCTGAAAACTGCAAAGAAAAAACCCCACGGTTTCTGTTGCTTTTTTTGTTCACTTCAGAGACTACAGACATCTGCCCTAAGTACATTCTGTTAATAATTATTTTGAATGTATTCTAAAAATCCACATCATTCCCAAAGAGGGGAAAAACACAAAAGAAACCCCAGTTGGTGAGGGAGGGCAATGTGCAACATTATAAGCAGTGCTGGAGCTGCCTGCCGTGATTGCCACTCAGAGATAAAAATCATTCCTCACACTTTGAGACAAAAGTAAATGGCAGTTTGCAATGTTAAGAACCCCTGTGGAAATAAGATGAAATGAGACGAGGCTTCCAGACCTGTGAGAAAAATCAATCTGATGGAAAATTGACAAACTTGTTTAACGTGTCGGCACAAGATCCGAGAGCTGACCCGTAGAGACCTCCACTTAGGCATACCGTGAAGTTACTGTCAGTTCTCTTAATCTGTTCAATTACACAACAGGATCTCAAAGGGGACTTTTTACCAAACATCACTTTAAATTAACTTTTCTCCTCCATGTTTTAAACTTGCAGTCCTTCCCCGCCTCTTTGCAGAAACATGGGTAAATTATTAAAAGCCCACTTGCTTGTCAGTGTAAATGCTACAGAAAGATCAGTTTAAAATTTCAACTGGAAATAGAGAAGGTTTGTGAGTTTTAAAAAAAAGAAAAATGCTTGTCTTGTTACATGTCACCAAATTAATCTCCACAATAATTTCTCTGAGGCAAAGGTCTATTGTTTTTCTCACTTAGAGGATGAAGAAATGGTAACAAAAACTAGCACACCGTAATTTTGATTCTACTACGAACATGAAACTGTGCTGCTTTTCACAGCCACGGGCCACAAAGTGAAACAGAGAAGTATTCAAAATGGGGGATATAGTACTGTACTGAACTGACCCTAAATGTCTTTTTTTCCCTTGGAGAAGTGGAGTGGGAAATGGATAGGAAGGGAAGATGCTAAATAATGCAAGGGATGAAAGAAATTTAACTTTGAAGGTAGGTAGAGCAGAATTTAAGAGGGAGAGATGGCCAAAGAGGAGAATTTGGGATTTTCCATCTTCATTATTCATCTCCATCTCCATTATTTCATTAAATGCACCATTGAAACAAAAGATTGATTTTCCCCCACATCTGTTATATTTGAAGTCTGAAGTGAAGGACTCTGAGCAGAAAGAGCAGCAGGAATGTGGCCTATCAATTAAACTCAAGTGCCAAGACTCATCGAGATTGATGGATGTTACAGCAAGTGCCCAGAAATATTATTTAATAGGTTCATTCTCACTAAATGCTTTCTGTTAACCAGCAAGCTCATAGAGAACATCACAGTGGCCACAGTAGTCTGTCTGCTGTTGATTTGGAGTAGGTGTGCATCATGTGTGTATCTTGCTGCTGACGTCTTGTTCGTGTTGATTTCGGATGAGTTAGGCTCTGTATCAGGTTCTTTGCTGGTTTTCACTTTTACAGTCTGATTTTTCTATTGAACAGGTTGAAGGTGAGAGACAAAAATTCATTTTATATAGTAAGGAATGAAGAATGAAATACCAAGATGAATGACAGTGAAGTTTTTTTGGGGAAAAAAAAGTGCAGCTGAAAAAGAAATTGCATCTAGGAAGAAAGCAGAACCAAACAGCTTTTTTTTTTTTTTCATTCTGAAGGGATTAAGTCAATTTCTCATTAGAAAAACGTTCTTGTTAGAATATACTGGAGGAAGAAGGCTTACTTCTGCAACCACTTAAAATACAAAAGGCATCAAATTCAGAAGGTCTTTTGTTAGTTTTGTTGGAAGTATTAATATCATTGTAGTGTTGACAGCTCTTGGTAGAACAAAATACAACCAACTGCTCAGACAGATAGCACTTTAAAAAGTTCTGTCTTGATTAATATTGTGTTCTTGGTTTGAAGATTTAAGGTAAAGGTTAACTGTAATTTACATTAAATACCTACCTTATTACTGTGTCTGCACTCCTATCAGAGATAGCTCTATTTTAGCAGTGCAATAATTTCTAAATGTTTTCTTTTGTGTAAGCCACTGCTAAGGCTCACCGCAAACCTTGTTAAAAAGTAGTATTAACTCTTTTCTCACTTTCTGACTGACCTGAGAAAGACCTTGTTGCTCTTTTCACCACCCAGAACTTTACACAAGCTATGCTTTTCACAGGCTTCAAAAACTTCAGCCTCCTCAGAGTGCAGAAATTGGCATAACTCAGGCTAGACTCAATAGTAGATGACCTGTGTTTGTGGATTTTTATTGTTCTCTGGTGTTCTGTAGGTCTTCCACTCAGACTATCTATACTTAGAGGAACAAAGTCTGACCTAGGGAGTATGGAGGTCAGTTTTAAGACTGTAACTGAGGCCAAGGGGGCCCAAATCCATATCTCCATTCTGAAGGATCATTGAATAGTAGCCCTCAGCAACTCCCTCAAGCCTGATCCCTTAATTTAAGAGCAGAGGTGGCACATTATGGCTAGTGATTCCAGATGCTAGCTCCTTTGTGTTGCTTACTTGGGAACTACAATAGGTAAAACAATTTTCAGAGATGTACTATGCATCTACAGGCACTCTTATTTAAGAGAATAAAGTCAAAGATTTCCTGAAAATTAGAAGGGTAGCAGTTCTACTTCTTTATGGAAGCTTTTGAGGGATCTTAATGCTTTGTGACTTCATCTGCAAAGGAGATTCAGTATTACTGAGTATTACTAGGGCTAGTACAAATGTTAATGCTGAGTACTTAGTGCTTAATGCTAAGTATCTTCTAAGCAAAGGGTCAAGAACAAGGTGTAGCTAATATGATAAATCTCATTAACACATATGTAAGAACATAGATCACTATGATGACAATGAAGTGGCCTCCATACTGTGTTTTAGCTAACTGATATAAAAATGCTAGTGCAGCATCGATGGCTTTAGAAGCAAGTTTAACTGAGCCTTGAAGACTGTGGCTAAAGAAAATACTTCAGGGGTGACTCTAGGCAATTCAATACAATAAAAAACAGTCCTTGAAATGTAGCTGACAGCAAGTTAGGCTGGTTGTTTTGCAGACATCCTGAAAGGATCTGCATATCACTTGGTTCTCATTTATTTCACTTGTGCTTTCTGTCAGGAGAAAAGACTCTTCCCTATATCAGACAGCATCAAACAAGGGGAGGGAAGGACAGATGTACATACAGCAGGGAAGTCCTTATTTTTGCTTTTATTGATGCAAGCTTGACTTACAAGAGAGAAATTTCTGTGGCCTTTATCATAACAGTGTATGGTCACCTTCTGTTAAATTTCCAATATGGCCCAAGGACTTACTCATCTAAATGGAGAGGCTTTTGAAATTCTTACCTTTTGTCTTATACCTGTGGTTCTTGTCTGTTACATCCTGATGATGCCAAGAGTTACCCATTAGTCAATATGTATCAAGGGTGGGGGGTTTTGTTTGTTTGTTTGTGGTTTATTTGTTGTTTGTTTCCCATTCATCTATTTCTCATATTCCCACATCTTCCCACACTATGGCAACACAATTTTATCCTCTCCTAGGCATACTGGGCAATCTCCCAGGCTAGAAACAAAGAGATGTGCTGATCTTACAGAACATTTCTCTTCCTTTAGTGTTGCTGTTGCTACTTCCCAAACATATTCTGTCATGTTGGCAAAGATCCTACATAGATCCTATCCAAGGCATCTTTGCTTCTGCCAAGTACCAGATCTTATCCTTATGCCATGATACATTGGACTGTAGTACATTTAAGAAAGTTAGATAGCTTTGGTGGGTTTTGTTTTGTTCTGTTTCTTTTTTCCTTCTTTTATTTTTTTGTCTCTGTGTATATGTTTTTAAAACAGATTCAGATGTGATATTTCTCTCCAGTTTTCTAAAATATCAACAAAACATCATTGAAAAAATGATGGGTACAGACACAAACATACAAAGTTCAGAAAATATGTTTCTGAGGGCTGGTAATAATTTCAGTATTTAACAGCTGTCTGCATTTGCTCAACTCTACCTCTGCTAAGGAGATTTCCACCCATGGAAGATTTACCCAAAATACTTATTTTTCAAAGGCAGTTTTTTCACAGGCAAATTTCTTGAGCTTAATTTACTGCACATCCTTCCTGGAATAGTTCTCAAGCCTTTGCAGATGCAAAGTCACACAGAGCTGCCTGGATATATGATTTTACATGCCTTACAGATAGCTCAGAGATGCAATTGCAAAATCTAGCTCTCATGGACAGTTGGGAATTTGTGACAGTCCCTGAAGGACTTTGCATCCATAAACCAATGACTGGATTACACTGATCCATAAATGCGTTTTTCTCCTATCTCTGCCTAATGCAATACAAATAGTCTTCCTGCTGTTAACTGTTTCTGAAGCCACGCACAAGAGAACACAAAGGATATGGCATATATTCAAACAGAAAGGTCAACAGGTCATTTGCTCTTTATGCTAGCAAAAGAACTTCAATATCTGTAGTGCTGCAAAAAGAACTAAATGCAGAAATATCCCTTAATTCTGTGTTCAGAAAATTTTGCTGAAAAGTAGTGATTCATTCAGACCATAGAGGGGATTGGTGACCAAGTCCAGCCTAGAGCAGGAAAGCTGAACTCATGAACAAGCTGTGGGGGTAAAGCTGCAGGTTGCTCATCAGCAGTTTCCTGCTGTGTAAGAATCCAGGAACCCTCACGGTGATGTCGCCTCCTCAGCACTGCACCATCTGTCAGCCTGGCTCAGAACATTCGGTGCCCTGTCCCATCCCACAGGTCCCCTTTCCTGACTGCCAGGGAGAGAGGCAGGAAGGACTTGTGTGCTGAGGGTGCAGCTGGCCCCCAGCTCCTGGCTAGGTGAGGGGCTTTCCCTGGTTCTGCTCCACTGGAAGGCTGGGAAAGGGTTGCTGCCCTGCAGAGAGTGAGTGAGATCCACTGCAGCAGCCAGCTGATGCTCTGGGGCACAGTGCTGGGTGGGAGCAGGGCTGTGAGGTGGGACCATGGCACTGAGAAGCAGCTTGTGATCCATAACCACCCCCTGCAAACAGCAGAGGAGACACGGGGTCATGTCTGTGTGAGCGAACTGAACCCACCGAGGACAGCTCTCTAGTGCTGAGGCTGATGGACACAGGAGAACTCATGCCTGTGCCAGTAAACCTCTCTGCCCTCAGGAAGCCACAGCTGCATCCAGGAAACTTAGGGATATAGCTATTGGGCATCATTAGCACTGAACTTGTTTAGGGGAGAGTCACAAGTCACAGGCCAGAAGCATTCCAGTGATGGCCAGAGTGACCCGACAGTCCAGCAGTGCTCCTGGCACAGCTCTTGCTACCAGAAGTGCAGCCACAGAAATTCATGTCATGTCCTGGAAAATTTAGTGCCTAGTCAAGGCAACTTCTAATGAACAAACCCTTCCATTGTTACTGTCGAGAAGATCATGAAGGCATTTGGACTTTGGATTTATTTTCAAGCTTCTGCAGTTATTAGAAAGAAATTTTGCTTTAGCTACAATTTTTTTGAAGATTTCCAGGTGTTTTCACTCCCTAACCAGGAAGCAAATCCTTGCTTTGTTTCTCTTCAGGAAAATTATTTTTTTCCTATTTTCTAGCTTTCTAGTTGACCTCGATATTTGAACATCTCTGAAAGACTCAAGCAAGGTGATTAACATTCACTACATTTGTGTCCCATTTGTCTCCAAGGAAAGACGGATATGAAGCATTTTGCTTTGTATATAAATATTACTTCCCTGTCTATTTAAAAGAAAAAAATACCCATCCCTTACAGGAGAGTTTAGATTACATTGCTTCAGAGACCATGACTCGCATAACATGGTCCAGAGAGGTGACCAGAGATTAAAACAACAGCACAAAGACAACCTTTTAGTCCTTTAAAAGTAAGAACTGAGATGTTGATCTTGATTCACAGAGAAGCCAAAGCAAGACACCTGGGACAAGTTAACTGTGTGCACTGGGAGTTAGTGTTGCTAAGAATATTCTTGCAGCTTTCTCTGAGAGTTGGCATTTTGAAAACACCAGAGGCTGTAGCAGTTTGCAAGAGTACATGATGAAAGCATGAGATTATGAAATTTTCAGTCCAGAAGCCTTTATAACTTCACAGCAGCTGGAAATGCTCAATAATCCTTGTTGTAAAATTTTTCATTTTAAGATTTCTAAGATTTATTTATAAACATTTTTCGTCAGCTATATATAGAAAGACCAGCCCAAATATTGGAAACAGTTCAGCTTGCTGTCTTTGTTGATTTTTGTCCCCAAATAAATCTGAAACATAACCTATTAGTAAAACTTTATAAAACCGAAACACTTGGATTTACCTTATACAATCCTGACAGCCTTTGCAAAAAACCCAACGTAAACATAACTAAAAGAATTTTTTGCCTGTTTCTTTTAAACAGATGTGAAGATGTGGCTGTCATACAGACCTTTATTTCCATGCTACCTTACTCCAGCTTGTGGAAGTGTCTCCAGTCAAGCAACCAGAGCACAATGGTGTAATTAAGCCAATCTATTCACGTTAATCTGAGCCTAGTGCAAACATTCAGAGGAACATCAAACTATTTGGCAGTTCTTCAACAACTCAGGTGATCTACAGTGATTGTATGTGTGGAAAATACATGCAAGGGAGGTTTTTTTGTAAAACACGACTGGAAATACAAGATCCCATAAAATATGAGTCACAAAATTTGACCATGTACCTACCCTGTTTAGATTGGCAAAGCACAGCTATTATCATAAATAATTATTTTGTTTCTCAGTGGTGCCAATCTATGGTATTTTCCACACACTCAAGCTTCGAGCATCTCCTGGGGTGACTGTGGTCTGAAAAAACAGTTTCACAACTCTGCTTCTAAATGTACCAGAACTTCAAAGAAAAATCTCGGTCACCTGTACTACCAATACCACAGATCACTCAGGGTGAAAGCTGTAAGAAAAACAATTACAGGAGGCAAGTTAACATTGCTTTAAATAATTTTATTGTAATGGACTCTTCAAAAGGATCTGCTCTAAAGTGACTCTCTGTTAATACGGAGTTTCATAAATAAGCAGCATAAACCCTCACCTGCTTTAAAATAAAAATCTGAATGTTTACAAGATCAGATATGATCATATTCTTTTTATGCATGCTCTTATCATTGTTGTTTTGCAATGCATTATTTTGTTAGGAAACATTTCTTTACCAAGAGGGTGGTCAAACACTGGAACACGCTTCCTGGGCAGATGATTGATACCTCAAGTCTGTCAGTATTAAAGAAGAATTTGGATGATGCTCTTTGTTGCTCAAGCCCTGTCAGATAGTTGGACTAGATGATCACTAGAGGTCTTTTACAACAGAAATAGTGTATCCTTTCCTATCCCATCCTATCCCATCCTATCCCATCCTATCCCATCCTATCCCATCCTATCCCATCCTATCCCATCCTATCCCATCCTATCCCATCCTATCCCATCCTATCCTATCCTATCCCATCCTATCCCATCCTATCCTATCCTATCCTATCCTATCCTATCCTATCCTATCCTATCCTATCCTATCCTATCCTATCCTATCCTATCCTATCCTATCCTATCCTGTCCTATCCTATCCTATCCTAATTATTTATTAGATGTAACAGCCCTTTTCCTTTCCTTGTTCAAGATCACATGAAGAAAGCTCACTTTGGGCTTCTGTTTTCATATAACCATCATGTATGTGACCTGCTGCTTTTCTTGATTTTGCTCCCGTCAACACCACAGTTTATGAAGCATCAGCAAGGCCATATTTATCTTGAGAATCTGGGTGGACATCATTGAGCTCATGAGGAACCCAGCTGAGAGCCTAAAAAAATTAACTGTTTGTTAATCATTCTTAGTAGGGCTATTTTCTCATTTAAAAAGATTACAGCTTGTTTTTCTAGAATCAAACAATATCTTGGTTTGGAAAAGACCTTAAAGACCACTTGGTTCCAACCCCTCTGACTCTGGCAGGGACTGCTTTCACTAGACAAGGTTGCTCAGAACTCAAATCTGGCCGCTAATATTTCCAGGGATGGGGCATCCACAGCTGCTCTGTTCTAGTGCTTCACTACCCCCACAGCAAAGAATTTCTTCCTCATATCTAATCTAAACCTACTCTCCTTCAGGTTGAAACTATTTCCCTTGACCTGTCACTACATGATCTTGTAAAAAGTTCTTCTCCATCTTTTTTTGTGGGCTCCCTTCAGGTACTGAAAGGCCAAAACTACCTCATCCTGAAGCCTTCTCTTTTTCTGGTTGAACAATCCCAATTCTCTCAGCCTTTCCTCAAAGCAGAGGTGCTGCATCCCTCTCATCATCCTGGTGGCCTTCTCTGGACTTGCTCCAACGGTTCCATGTCAGTCCTTTGCTAGGAAGTGTGAGGGACTGAAATGTTAAAGGTTAATGGCTCAATCAATCAGCCACTTGCAAAACCAGCAGGTGATTTGCTGGGGGCAGATCTGCAGCCCCAACCAAAGGGGAGGAGGAGAGTTTTTGGGTGTGTGGTGGCAAAACCTCTGATGTAAGTACAGCACAGGTGCAGAGGGGGTGAGCCAGTGGGGGATTGCCACCAGTGGAGGATGGCCACAACAAACCAACCTTTCTTTGGCAGCAAGCTGGGTTTTGAGACAGATAATGGAGAAGGCTGATAAGGAGCAGATTCTGTGAGGTGGGATAAACTTTTTATCATGACCATGTCCTCCCTTGCACAACTGGCTCAGGTGTAAAACTCCCACCTTGGGTATCGGGACATTCACGTGTAAGCTTGAAGATACTCATCCCATCTGATGGGGCATAACTGGCTCAACTACACAGTTTTGGTATTTTTTAGAGAAATATACTTTGTCCCTGTTCAAAGATTACTAGAACCTGCCTAGTACTACACAGAGCACCTGCTAAGAAGCGAGGTATGCCAGCTTGGATTTGTCATTTCATGAAATTTCCCACTAATCTGGGAGCCTGGGGAAAGTGACTTTGAGTCTGTATGAGAGACATCAGAGTAGGCATTACCCCTGGTGAGACGCTGCGTGAGAACACTCCCCTCCACACAGCCTTGAAGTGGTGAGAGATGGGTAGAATGACCACCATGTGAACTATTTGAGTTTGTTTTAAGCCTTAATTACACCTGGATTGAAAGAGTGAATGACTGAAAATAATCTGTCTTTCCCCTATAACCACCTACCACTTAATTAAGAAAGCACTTAATAGTTTGTCTTAGCTCTTCCTGCAGTTTGAACAAGCCCGTCCTAGAAATGTTTCTGATAAGACAAGCGCTGAGCCACCTATCTTAACAGCAGGTTACCCACAAAGAATTTGAAGGAAAATAGGACACTTTTTTCTAGTAAAGTAGGCCTTTTGGAACCTAGGGAATCCAGAAGCTGCCTGTGAGTTTTTGAATTACTCTAAGTTTTGCATATGAGAAAAATGGGTAATTTTTATTTTTACAAGAGGCAGTAGCTTTTCTTTTCCACCAGAATGATATTTCCCCTATATGATATGTCAAAGATGAAAGAGCATGCAGTATTATTTATTCTTCTAAAATTACTCTGGAAACTGATTTATTATAAGGAAATTAAGGAGTTATCTGTGTAAACAATGCAATTAGAAAAACATATTTCCATCTCGAGTTCTTATACTACATAAAACTAAAATTAATTAGTCACGGTGAGATCCATAAAGATTAGTATGTCCATAAAATTGAGAAATAAATAGTCAGTAAAAGGCAAAACTACTGGAAGTGACTTAAAAGGCAGAAGTGAAAAGAGATGACCAACCAAGGCCCGTAATATTTAAAAAATCCGTAGAGTTATAATAAATTCTAGATTGAAAAAGATCTCTGGATGTCATCTAGTTAAACTCTGTCAGTCACAGCAGAGCCAGTTCAGTAAGGATAATGTCCAGGTGAATTCTACCTATGCAACAATGGAAGTTTCAGACTCTCTGTTAGTATAGTCTAATTACAGTTAGCAGCATAGATAAACAGAAAACATCACATCTTTCTTATTTTATTAAAGTTTATTGCAAGATCAAAGGTCTCACAAAAAAATAGAAACTTACAAATTGTGTGAATAGTTTTAATGCACTCATAAAGAGACATTAAAAGAAAATTGACTAAGATTCTGTACTATATCTGCAATATAATTCACTGGCTTTATTCTTAAAATATTGTTGCCATTTTTGAGTAAATAAAAAGCATAGCATTACACATGTTCACAAGTATTTACCACTTATTTAAAACAAAATCTTTACAATATATTTTTTTTCCAGAGAAATTAGTTCATCCCCATTTTGAAAAGTCTAATAAGAAAACATTCAACATCCTCACTGGAAGTAATGTGAGCTGATGTTTCTGTTGTAAAAAATTATGCTATGGAAATCAACAAACAGCTTTACAGAGTTATACAGCCATACTGAACAAGCTTCTATGTTATGCTGCATTAGGCCTTCTGGATTAGCAAAACATTTTGACAATAATGGCAACTTTTCAGCTGAAGCTTAAGCATTTCATAGTTTGGATTAAAATGCTGTAACCTTTAAAAAACAAATATCCAGTGTTACACACCTGACAACATTCTTAACCAAATGGTAATACTCTAAAGGTTAAGGCAACTCCAAATTGAAGCTGCAATGTCTGTATTTTCACAATTCCCTGCTCAAATTTAACTCCTTAGAATGCAATGTGTGAGAGAGAGTGAGAGAGAGGTTGCGTGGTACTTAGTTGCTGTTTGGGGTTAAACCATAACAGTTCCACAAATAAAATGAATAATTTTATGTGTTTAATGCACACATTGTATTAAAAAGCATGTGATCCTACAAAATTATACCCATGACGGGACTCATGTCTACATGGCCTTCTCAAGGTAAGCATTATGTGCATTATGAGATCCACTCTAAAATAATAACCACACAGGAAACCAAACAGGGTCCTGTTACTGACTTATACCCATTCATCTGAATTTTCTAATTAGTCAACAGAACAGCATAGTCAGAAAAGACAATTTCACTTAAAATAGACAGTAAATTTTTTCAGCCAGATACAATAAGCATTGCTAACCTATTTGTGATAGTTGGTGTATTCAGCTATTCTTCGTCTTCATGAAGTGTAGCTGGTTATCATTGTTAGGCTAAGCACTGTTACTCATTATTAAAATGTCAAAGTGGAAAGATTTGAATATTGCTACAGCTTCTTATACTTAAAGAAAGAAATGAAAGATGTTGATAAGAAAATGGTAATTCATTGTAGATTTTCTTATTACTTTGTATCTTAAAACCTCTGGGGTAGCTTTAGTAAATAAAAAACATCAAGTTTAGTTCCCAGTTTCAACACAGGCCTCTGTTTATCAACTGCACCAGTGCTAGCACTGAGTTACCATTTACAGATCAAAGGAAACACACATGACCAAGGCAAAGTAAACAGAGGAAAACAAGCTTAACATCTATAACCCAAACTATCCAGAGAACTAGTAGGAATCCACTTCAAGAAATTTGCCAAAGGCTTTTATAACTTTTATGCAAACAAAACCACAATGCATTTCTAAAGTTTTGCTTCAATATTTGTACGTAGTCATACAGTACGTTAAAGTCAGTGTACAGCTTTTGCCATTTTACTGTAACCTCTGTAAACTCACAACTGTATTGCATCATATGAAAGGTTATAAACCCTTCTGCAATCCCCATTAGAGCTACTGAATGCAGCAGAGTGGAACATGTTGGTACAGAAGGTTAGGAGCCAGAAGACATGTTGGGTGTCCAGCCCATTTGATAAGCCCGCTCCAGTGTTCTCTTGCAGTCCTGTAGCACAGTACTGAAGGTTATGTGTGGGTATTGCTGCACCAGCTGCTCCACCGTGGCCTCGTTCACCTGCAGCAGAAGAACAGAGCCTGTGATGTGCAGAAAGTGCATGAAAAGGGTGACACAAGGCAAGCTAGATGAATGGACAAACTTTGGACTCCTGTGCAGGCTTGCAGGATGGGGCTCCTCACTGTTACTATAGGTTTGGGTGCATTTATCACACAATAAATATACAGAATGCAAGGTCCTGTTAGAGAATGAAAAAAAATCCCCAAAATCAAACCCCATGCTTTGATTTCATTGTAAAGGAAGAAGTTTTACCATCCTGGTTTAACAAAGTGCTGCCCAGAGTAACAGATTTCTACCTTGAAATAGAAGCTATTTACTTTAAGTTGCTCAGGCAGACATACATTTAAAAATATGAGATTTTTTTGGCTTTGGAAAATGAAAATGGATTACCTCTATTAATTAATTTATGGCACAGTTATGGAGACATTTACAAATACTAAGTAGTAACTCTAACTCCACAATTAACTTTACTAAAATTAACTTGCACTGTATGGTTGCTATCAATAGGTTTGCAAATAGGTTTGTAATGGATAACATGACTAAAGATGGCGGAAAATGCAAATTATTCTGTGTTGCAGGTAGATCAATTACTCCTATATGTCCCTTTTTCCAAAAGGTAGAAGTCCTGCATGTCTTCACTTACATTACTGGTAGAAGATTTTAGTTTATCCTTCTGTTGTGAGGATAACTCTTCAGAAAGATGGGATTTTGATGGGATCAATAGTTAAAAGATACAAAATGTTTGGGTCTGGGATGTCCCTCTGAAATCTGAGGCATCAAAGTTAGCACCTTTATTCTTCATAAGACAAGCCCAGCTAAAGCTAACACCTTTACAATTGCCATGCTGTGAGGGGATTAATTTGTCAATTATTTTAAAGATGGTTGCAGTTCATAACACAGAGGTAAACAGCTTTCTTCAGCCTTTAGACAAATAAAAGATTAACATAAGAACCACGACTTCTAGTTGGCTCTCTTTGAAATCTTTGCTGAACAGTTGGGCATTTTAGAATGCATTGATACTAGTTACTGAACCACCTACATCAGTAGAATGTACAACTGATGGCATTGTTTGCTTTTTTTTCCCCACAGTGTTCCACATTCAAGGCCAAAAGTAAAAAGCCAGACTGAAATGTTTACTACCATTACAAAGATCTGTCTTGCGAATAATATTTTAAAGCATGGTAACCACAGTATCTAATAATATTTTTGTCCTTAAAAGATAACACGGAGAGCTTCCTTCTGAACAGTGATTGCTCCCAATGACAAGGATAAATGAAAGGTTTAATATTCAGTTCTTCTACTTTGATAATAGAAGCACTCAATCTTCATTGGAAGTTTCATCTAGCTGAGACTGACTTGGATAGAAAACTGGTTTAACTTCACAGCACAAACTGTACTTCTCTGGCAAATTGCTATGTTACAGTAGTATCTTCCAGCACTGAAAAACAAGACGTGACTTTTAATAAATCAAAACGAAATCAGAGATAGCACAAGTCCCCCAAAATGTTTGATATTTACAGCTGAATACATACTTGCAAACTGTAAGCAACAACTCACAGAAATATTGCTTGCAAGGGAAGAATCCCTAAAGCAGCAGTAATTTCCTACTTTATGCCTATTCAAAAAGAGTCAAAGTCTCTTTTCATTAGAGTTATGCTGCAGAGACCCATGGCAGAATCTATCACGCTACCAAAAACTTCTTTTAATGGTTAACTCAGCCACAACAAAGACACAACAGGCAGCTGCTCATTTTGCTCTTTCTTAATGGGAAACTTGAAGAAGATGCATTATTTACCTACTAGATAGGTAGATATACCTATCTAGATACCTACTGCAAATATTACTAGTACATAGAAGTTGTTATGATTTGGCACTTACCTGTTGGGCACTATTTGTTAGAATAGCATGGATATTATGGCTTTAGAGCCAGTGTCATATGCATATGTTCTGTTACAGGAAACAAATAAGGAGAATTCCTTACGGAGATGATGCACACACAGAGGATGGCAGTAAATGATCTCCGTGTCCTGGTGTGTTGCACTCAGGACACGGACAGAAGGTAGAGTCTAGCCAGGTATAAGGTAGAAAAAAATATATATGATGTATTTACCACCAGGCTAACTTAAGCATGGCCCATGAGACTCAGAAAGACAGACGGTGTTACAGTGGTATCTTTTAGTCTTAAAACCTATGAAGAAATATATGGTAAACCACCTAGCACTAACTGTTTGTCCTAAGTTTATTCTGATACAATTATTACCAGGTAAAAAAATATTTAATAAAATTGTTGCTATTTGCTATTAGTACTTTACTAAACAGAAGCAGGAAGCTTTTGGCATCAAATGCCAAATACAGTTACAAAATAAACATTAGTATGAAGAAGACAGATAGAACCATTACAGAAGTGCCACTGACAAAAACAGCTGTTTTATGACCAAAGCCTGAAGAGTAGAAGCTTTTCTCCCTTTTTTAACTGGAGCATTAAATAAATATTTAAAATTATTAATTTGATCCTAGACAACAACTTGTCCTATAACTTGTTGTTAAACAGCAAAGTAACGACAAATCCTATGTATGTATTTGGAACCGTAACACTTATAGAAAGAAATTACTTTGACTTTGAAAAACTGAGTTTGCTCTCATGATGAAGGAAAAAATTACTGTACCAAGTGTCATGATAAATGATTGAATATATGTAACTTTAAGTTAAATATAAGTATTTTTAATCCTAAGAGAGTAAACAGCAAGAGAGTTAAAAATTATGCCAAATTAAATTCTACACAACAGAAGAGGGAGAAAAAGGATCTTCTTTGGCAGTGGGACAACCAGCTTGGATCCAGAGATGAGAAAAAAATTACTCTCTAACAGGAGATTTTGATACTTTTCTTGACCATGAAAAAAGTTAGATCAGACACTAAAACAGTGAAAAACTTTTAGTATTTAAAACTCTCCGTCATATTGGACTAAAACTGCACTATCTGAAAAACAGGAAGAAGAGAAATAAAAATTTTACTCTTTGTTAATGAATGTGAAAAGTAGTATCTAAGTCAACTTTGTTAGAATCCTTGTCATCATTTCCCTAGTGGTAGGATTAAGATGAAAAGAAGTCTTATGCCCAGCCATTAGAACACAAGCTTCTGTCTCTTTGTTTAGATCAGCCTGGCTGGTCATAAAACGAAAGTACTGAATGTCCTTCCCGAAATAAGTTCATTACACAAACAGAGCAATTTTCCCTTCTGAGCTTAAACATTCTTTTTCAATGAATGAAAGCTAAAAATCTCCACATCTTAATATGCTGTAAAATGCTATATTTTTCTTTCACACAACTTTCATTAATCTTTTGAGTTGTCAAAAGAAAGACTACTGTCTGCAGATAAACTACTTAGATTATCTAATACATAATCATTCACTTGATTTTGAATAGCTCTTCAATCATATTTTAACACATAATGAAGAATGCAGCCCTTATCATTAAGAATGAAAGCAGGTTTGTGCAAATCCTGGTCATCAAACAAAAAAGGAAAATAACAACAAAGACTTGTTTGAAACTTATTTTTTATTTCTGAAATAAAAATTTATCCCAGGCCAAAGAATAGATTAAAAAAACCAAAACAAAGGTGAAGATGGGTTACAGAAACTGGCAAGACCAGGTGGTATCATCTCCCTTTAACTCAATTACAGCAGTTACCTAGAAGTCATAATTTTGAATACTTTTTGCTTAAAGACAGCTGAACACATATTGCTTATTTCCCAGAATAATATACTTGACTTTGTGACAAATGTTATCTAGGGTAGGACCTCCTTAATTTATTCTTCATCTAATGGCAGTGTGGTTGTGCAGAGAGTATTTAAATATTATCAGTGCTAGAGAACATTTCTTGTCTGATAATTAGGAGGTCATCTTGGAAAGAAGAACACGAATACCCTTCTAGTCCATGTGAAGTGGAACACTGGCAAAAGGGTTTTGTGAGTGCCTCTTTGGAGAACTTTCATCTCACTCTGCTATGTACGCACAAAATGTAGCTGAAATACTGAGAAAAATGGGAAATCAGTGCTCAACACTCTTATTCTCCTTTAGGTAAAATGATCTGCCCATAACAGAAAGCCTGAAAACCCTCACTAATCTGTAAATATTTTTCCCAGAATAAAGTAACCAATACTTATGAGCTGATTTTTTCAGGCTCAGAGTAAACTGAAAGCTACTTACAATAAAATATTCATTCATATTTTGATCTGGCATGCTATATATACTCATCTAGTCTGGTTGCCAGTATTTACTGACCTGGTACACCACTCATCTGACACAGAACATCTTCAGAAATTTCTGTTATGCCACCTTCCACAAGTTTTCATGAAAAATTCAAATTGCAAGCAAAAATAATTATAAGGTAATTTCTTCTTCCTTTTAAATGTGCCATGTTGTTTTGTTCTAGTGGTAATTTCAGCATTGTTTTCTTTAATTTATAGATTCTAAAATTAGGAACTTCTAAAGGTATCAAATGATTCCAAAGGGCTAGGATTTTTGGGGTTTTTTACCTTTTGTTTTCATTATGTTCCTACAAGATATTTTATTGAATTCCAAGCACTCAAGTTTTCCTAATCCTGTTAAGATAAATTAGAGATTACATTTGAAACCATCAGCCAAACTAGATATTTCTTTTTAATGAGACTGATAGCTTCATTCACAGCTCAGGAACAGAAATAGAGGTATAGGGGCTTTTCCTAAACAGGACTTTCTTAGTTACTTTTCCTTAGCTTGTCTTTAGTTGATACCATGTACTAGAAATCTTCTCTGGGATTGGATACTTTTTCACTAAATTGCCAAGATTTGTAAAATTTCCTACTGATCTCCAAAACCCTTCCTATAGGTACATCAAGGTCAGTCTTAGAATATAGTTCTGACTCTAAAGCTATTAAAATATGCCAAGAATGTCTGTGTTGTCTTATCCAGAGCAACACCGAAAAGGAAGAGTAGAGTCATCACCTGAACTGCAAGTTTTAGGCATCTCTACACAGTGAATGAGTATTTAGTGTTAATCTAAAGAGTTTGAATGGTCTTGTTCAACAACAAAACCCAAAAATCTTCACATCTTAATGACTTCAGTTTAATGACCAACTCACTTGATAATTGAAAAGAAAAAGTTATCTCCATTCCAAGTTAATAACTGAAACCAATAAGCAGTTATATAAATAGAAAAGCTAAAGCTTGCAAAACTGGATTAATGCAAAAGTGTATTACTAGAACTTATTACAAAAACTTGCTTGTGTCCTTCAGACCACCATTCAGGGATGACAGCTGAAATAATTTCGGCATCGTATCTAACCTAGCCCTTGGAAGGGGCATTGACTGGCTGATTTCTAAGGACAACACAGGCTGGTCTCTACACTTACATAACTTTATGGGCCAGTCATTAATAAAAAATAACAGACCGATTTATAACACCCTGAGTCAGCAATATTTGCACAGAAAGGCATTAATAATACATAGAACTGCTAGCTTAATCTTAGAAATCTAGTACTTGCTAAGAATTTTAGGGAAATATTAGCAGATGAGAGATAACATTCAGACCAAAAGATTTTGAGGGCTGCCATATATTTAGGTTAGAAAACGGGTGAAGTATTATTACATTTCTACATATAAAGAATCACAAAATCAATGTCACACAAAAGACATGCAAATGGTTTTGTCCCCAAAGGGCTTTCTTGTAATATTGTTGACATTTTTGCTTATGGAGTGGTATTGCAGCATTAAGGGTGCTGAAATTTGTGTGCGCTTCTGTCCCAGTACACATAAAGCAGTATTGCACAAAAGCCAAATTTGTATGCAATGGTGAAAGAAATTACTTTATAGTCATTGTGCGTGTCCATAATGATGGATTTGGAAAACATTTTAGGTACCAATTTCTCTAATGTTTTACAACAAAATCCTAAATATACGCACTTGGAGTTATGAGCAAAACATTTTCACACAGTCTTTCTCTTCCCTAAGTTGTACTTTGCTTCCTCAAGTGAGTGTCTTATAAAAAGTGTACTTTGTTTGATTTTTTTTTCCGCTAATAGTTGAATGAATTATATTCTCAGGTGGCCCAATTATAACTGTTGCCTGTAGCCATAACAAAATTAAAGATTTCTGGAAACGTTTTGTATGAAGTGCACTTGATCAGCTAAGGCAGACATATTCCACAGAGTTTCATGACTGCCCTTATGCCCAGGGGCAGAACCTTTGTTTAGGACTTTAATAAAATAACAGCACTACCAATATTAGCACAATATCCTATAGTCCAAATAAAGTCCCTTACGACTTGAGAAAAGAATGTATTTTGACTTACTGGATGCTGGCATTGAAGAAAAAAAAGAAAAACAATCACACAATGCACACACATACAAACACTGTTTTTGTAGACTCATAAATAATGAAATTGCAAGTATAGTCTGATGTGATATTATTATCATGACATTTGACAACTTAATTGTGTTAAACCTTAGCAATTAGTTACTCATTTATATTTGTAAAGGGGACAGAGCAGGTAAACAGAAATATCTGCAATCTTTCCTGCCATGTGAATTGAAATAAATAGAATACACAAATCTTCTAATATTCCATGGTAGCACTTCTAGAAGGACTTCAGAAAGTGTTGCAAGGTGGCTTGTGGAGTATATCTACTTTACAGTTCTTGTTTAAAACTTACCTGAAAGGAATGAAATTCATTGTTGTGGTTGTTTTCTCATGTGAATCCTATTGCCTCAAACTGCCAGTCTACTGCAAACTAGCAACACCCATTTCAGAATTCTGTGAGGATGCACAGTTTTCTATCACAGCCATTGTTTCAGGACTTTCTGTCCTGATCATTGCAGCAACACACTACTGAATATTGAAGTTGTGTAAAGAATAAAGGTTTCACTCTCAATTCTCTTTGCTTATTGTGAGGGTTTATTTTTCTATTAAATCAGAGAAACCATTCCAAAGGAGCCTTTTGGTTTGGCTGGTTATTTGGTTTGCTAATTCTGCCCATTTCATCAGATGAACTTCTAGACTCCACCTATAGAATATTTCCAGGTAAAAATATTACCAGTATTATACACATTTCAAAAGCTTTGTTCTTTTAAAAATTGCAGTTAATAAAGACCCAGATGCAGTGAAATGACACTGTTAATTTACATAGTAATAAATATTCTTTCAGATTACTTTCTGCCTGTTGAATTAATAACACTGAATATTTTCCTTTCTATTTGACTACATTAACAATAATTTGAGCACATTACTGTAATACCTGTCAAAATGACAGCGTGTAAAACCAACAGAGAAATCTTTCTCAAAAGTTGCCAGCTGCCAAAAAAACCTGGAAGTTCCAAGGAGCAATGCTTCTAAAAAATTTCTCCCTGTTTTCTTTTTTTAATTCATAAAAATGCTGACTAGTTCACATTACATTCTTCCTTAATAGTTGGCCTTATCATGATTTTGAACTGTTGATCAGAACCTGAGGGCCCATCTTTCTATTACAGAATGGCATGGTCAGGTGAATGATTTTTAAAAACAAGGACAATTTCATTAACTCTGGAAGATTCTATCTTCAGCCCAGTGCCATGGAACTGTGGCAGAACTATCAGCTTGGAGGCTAAAAATCTTTTAGCAAAGAAACAGTTAAACTAGAAGAGCAAAATCTTCAGCTTGTATAAAAATCCCTTTTTTTTTTTTTTTTTTATTTTAGTAGATGCTTTCGTTTACACACATAATGGATCTGTTATCCCAGTTAGCTAGGAGGAAAATCCAAAAGTAGTATTGTTCAGACTTTTAAAATTGTTGTATTGAAAACCAAAGTGAAATAAATGCTATTCTTCTTTTGTTGTGGAATAGCTGTGGTTTCCTTCTAATGGGATTCACAGATTTCATGAATCTAAAATCTTCATTATTCATAGAGAGATGTATCAATTGCAGCTCCTACATTATACATATAAAACTTTAAAAAATATAGCAATTCCTTTTTAATATGCAGCAATGTAACTTGAACAAATTATAGTAATTTAACAGAAAAAAAGTGCTACAGAATTTTTCTTAAAGGGAAGGATTCAATATTTTCATTCCTCTTCAAATCACAATACCATAATTTCAAATCTCAAAATGAACCCCTTGTAATACAAAAGAAGAAATGGTAGCAATTTGGCAGGTTTTCTGACCAGGCTAATGATAGTTAGCATTTTCTGAAGGTGGAAGGCAAATTGATGTGATAATTATATTAAAACAAGCCATAGCTCTGTATTCTTACTATTCTGCCTTTAAGAACAGTTTAGCTCAAAAGTATATTTGAAATGGAAAGATGTATCTCTAGAACCTAGGATATTAGCTCTTTTCCATTTACCATCAGTTGCAGACTAGCTATGTAAATTAAAAGCTTGTGAGTGAAGGGTAAAAATGTTTCTCTCAAACAACAGGAGCTGCATTCCTGTTAGGCTAATGATTTGCAGTCTTCACTGAATATGTATTTACAAATATTTCTAAATAGGTTTTGTAGAAGGACAAAGTGATAAATTATACTAAAAACCCATATATTTTCTAAAAATCTTATTCTTACTTAAGATGCAAATGATTTCTTAACTGACCATTTTTATTTTTAGGGATCATCTATCATCCTTCCTCTCTCTGGTAGCATAAAATAGTTTGTCATTTTGTCAGTTGTACTGACCATCAATTTGTGTGCTCTAATATCACAGTAAAACTAGAATAGGAAATAAACACTACAACTCATCTGAGAAAGTCATCTGACATAAGCTACAGGCTTTCAGAAGTATTTTCATGAAAAGCAACCATGTCTTTTTTGAGAAATTCAGCTTAAAAAATAGAAAGAAAAAAGCAAGGCAAAAAAAAGAAAAGAAAAGAAAAGAAAAGCAAAGCAAAGCAAAGCAAAGCAAAGCAAAGCAAAGCAAAGCAAAGCAAAGCAAAGCAAAGCAAAGCAAAGAAACGAAAAGAAACGAAACGAAA